>JASDQU010736695.1:9576-78425 GCA_032191745.1 Picea mariana | reverse complement strand
AAATTATTGTTATTGGTGATAATATGATGAGATTGTTTGGTATTATATTTTGCAATCTCGTTCCGCAATGATATGTCGAGTTTGTTTATATTTGGATCATGTGTCACTCTAGTTATGATGTCATGTGTTTTTGCATGGATATGATTTAGGTGATGTTGTTAATTTCTTATTTGTTAAAAAGAAAAAAGAAAAAATTCCTATTGTACTTTGCTACTCATAGACGTAACGATGGGGTCGTTACATGTGATTTATGCTTAGTGTTGTAATATTTATGTTAGATGCATCTGATATAGTAGCTTAGTGATTTATGATCTGAATGAATGCTAGATCTGTTGTAATGCCATGTGATTGATGATTAGAAGTGTTGGATCTTGATGAATATCGCGTTGATCTATAATTAGGGTTCTAATTTGTGATGTAAATAAGGGTTAAAGACTAATGAATGTTAATTTCTAAGTGTTATGTTAAGTATTGTGATCACATATCTATGTCCCAGATAGGTTGCAGACACTTCAGTCCTGCAACCCCCCTGTCTCTACTTCGGGTGAGACTTCATCTGCTTTGCAGGTGTTTCTAAAAGGGTCGGTAGTTAGGGTTTTGTTGGTGCATTGTTGAAGCATTGAACCCTGGGTCTACCCCTGTGCCAACAAATGGTTATGTTGTCGAGACCTGAAATTGTGATTGTTGGGAACTGAAGAAAAGAAGAAAGCTATGTTCATAGATCTGTTGTTGTGGGGCACAGTACTCTACTTGACTTGCAAAGCTTTGCGCTAAGAAGGGAATCGGATTTGAAGAAAAGAGGTAAGATCTTAAAGCTTTGTGCTCTAATAAAGGTAATATAAGTGGAAATTGTTGTTTCGAAGGAATGGATCTAGGTATGCTTGATAGATTTTCTCCTAGTCTGGAAACTAGGGCACAACTAGAAGAATGAAGGTATGATATGAATAGATCTGAAAGAAATAGTGAAAGATATGTTATTCCTATGCATAGAAAGAATTTTTGGACTAATAAGTGGATGCAGGATCCTAGAAAGAATTTATTGCAGGTCCAGCACTGTGATCCCAGTGCGTAGTACAGGAAAGGTTGGGGATCATTTAAAAGAAAGAGAGGATTGACATTATGTTATAACTACAGAAGACCGGGACATCTTGCTAAGGAATTCCCTAGTAGAGGTCCTATTTTCCTTTGTTTTAAAGCTACTAGACATGAAGTTTTGGACTGCCCTAGAATGATTGCTAAAGTTGAAAAGATAAATATGAGACAAGAAAACTATGAGGAAGGTCAAGTGCCTAAGAATATGCTAGAACACTAGCAAGAATCATAGACTATATTATTGAAGATGAAAGAAACCCTGAATGATCACTGAGACATCAGTTTACTAGAGATATTAAAAGAGAAGGAGTGCATAGAAACAAGAATAGGAGACTTCAACATAGACTGTGTTCTAGATGCGGAAACACTGGTGAACATCATGACAGAAAGTACTTGGGAAATTTTGGGAAATCCTGCCATGGTTCCTTCATTGGGAGAAGTAGGATTGTTTAAAGGGAAGTTGATAACCCTATGTGGAAGACTTACCCATGTACCTATGAGTTCTCATGGCACTTTGACAGAAGAAGAATTTGAGGTCATTAAGTTTGTTGAGAACAATGCCCCCTTTGCACTTTTTCTAGGAAGGACCTGGATTGAGAAAGATTAGATCCGAAGGAAAGAAGAAGAGGAAGCTCTAGAACAGAAAAAGCAAGAATTAAGAGATTTCATGGCTAGGAGAATATTGCACTTACTAGAAGAACAAGAGGACAAGTCGAAGCAACTGAGGACAGAGACTTAGATGTCGATGCTGAGAAAATGCAGGAAATTTTGAAAAACTTGTCGATGCAGGAGAAACAAGCACCTACCCCTGAAGTAATAAGAGAAGAGGTATTCCACTCGGAACCTTTGAAAGACCTTCAACATTGCGAAGTTACTATGCTAAGAGCAAGAAAGAATCAAAATGGAAAGAGGAACCCAATGACTCAAATGACAGGAAAGAAGGCAAGCAAGCTTAGCAAGAAGAAAGCAAAGTTAAAAAAATTGCAGGAAGTTCCAGAGAAGACTTCGCAGAAAGAAGGCTTGCAAAACTTGAAATTTGTCGAAATAGCAGAGCAGCGCAGACTGGCACTTCACCATGACGAAGCAATATGACTTTTGGAGTCGTCTTGACCATTAGAACGATGCTCTTGAATGGCTAGCAAAGCAGTTATTGCCAGAAATCTCGCCATTGGACCGTTGGGACCGCACCATAACAGATGGAATCATATTAATTGAGGTATTCCTATCCGTTGGAGGAGTCTGTTATGACATTTTTTATTTAACCAGTCGAACGTCTCACCGGGGACACTTTTTCAAATTGTGATTACTCGAGCCTACAGAGAACTGATTATCGCGTTGTGCTTATTGAGACTTCACCACCCGTTTAGCTACCCTGAGTGTTTGTTTGCCTACCCGAAATCTTTGTTCACGAGCGTGCATGTCAGGTGAACGCAATGCAGTGTAAAATTTCATGGAAGAAATTCTAATTGATCTAATGGTAGAGAAGGTCATGTCCGCAGGGTCACAGGCCTCATCAACAAGAGGATTGCAAGCCTCCCCATTGAATACACGTCGATCTGGGCCCTCCCAAACTGCAACACAGAAACAGAGAAAGCATCGTGATGACTTGGCAAATGCGAAGCTCATCCCATCAATCCTGCCTGACTATATCCCACCTCTGGCTGGCGCGGTTAGTCATGACAGCATTCCGAGAGACTTCGACTATACACTGATCACTGTGTACCTCCCGAAGGGGATACGCGTAGTTGGATCACAGTTGGGATAGATTCTGACACTCAAGATCAATGATTTTAACTTAGGAGATCACAAGAATTATGGAATTCTCACCCCACATAAACACTTGACAAAGAAAACGGGGAAGAAGCCAAAGATAGTCCCCCAGTCGTGGACCATGGACATCGTGAGGTTGACCATCCTTAATGTAATGAAGATACCACACTTTCGCAGACATCAGGAGGTTAACACATGCGTTAAACTCCTCATGTCATGCTTCCATGGTGGTTACCTATGGTTGGATAGGCGCATCACTGTAGATATGGTGTTGATCCATCGGATCACCGGATTGAGCATGCAAGGACCTGACCCTCAGGATTTTTACCCAAGGAAGGCTGCATATCGTGCCCTGGAACAGCGCATAAAATACACTTACAACGACGTAGAGAAAGGGAAGCGGGGCTACAAGGTAGCCTCCATCCAAAATGGCACAGTGCGCCTAGCTTGTCAGCTAATAGTGGCCAAGCTCTTCAGGAAGAATAGGCCAATGCAGGTCACGAGGTTCATTGTCGACCTCGTAGGAAAATGCATCGAATGAATGTAAATGAATTGGGCAAGCTACCTCGTCGACCAATTGGAGTAAGATTGTTGTGAAGCATAGGATCAGGGCTACAAGTTTCATTTTAGTTGGTTGCTTATTCTTGTTGCCTTCATTGCTTGGGAGATGCTGGAAGGAGTGACCTTCCCTAAATTGAGTCATATGAACCATTGGCTGCGAAGCTCACTACGCTCTAGTATTCTAGCGACATGGAAAAACAATGGCATTCGAATGCGGTGTTCCACACATATTATTTACAACTAAAAAGGGCCATTGAATCCTTCCCTCGCATGACATTGAATACACTGCATAGGTTCCTTCCACTTGTGAAGTTTCGCGTAGACATGCATTTCATTTACATCATTGTGCGAGGGGACGAACACAAGGAAGAGCTCTAGTCCTATTACAAACTCACAGAGGAGGACATGGAAGAAATAACCAAGGAATGGCCTGCAGAGTTCCTTGTACCAGTTGAACAGATAGAAATCTCTGATCCTGATCTCATCGAAAGTCCTATAGTCACTCGAGAAGAGTATGATGGACCTAGCAGCAGCAGGAAGAAGAAGAAGGAAGAAGTGCAAGAAATGAACAGTGCATCAAAGGAAACTACACCAGATTCACCAAGAGGAGGAGATGACAAAGTAGACCAAGAAGAGAACGAAGGAACAAGGTGAAGTGACACCGCCTAAAGATCCCCTTACAAAGGCCAAAACGTCGAAGAAATGAAAGGTTTCCCTAAAGAAACCTTCAATGCAGAAGAAGTCAAAAGTCATTAAGCCATAGTTACAGACTGTGCTCACGATGGATGACATCGACCTCATCATCGTCGTTGTAGCAGACACTTCAGAGGATATTTTACAGTGCAACGAAGCAAACCACGAGACCATGTATGACATGATTGAGACTGAGTTGAAAGGGGTACAGTAAGCCCTCTACTCCAATCGTGTAGTGTCTACTGCGCCATCGTCAGTAAAAGGATTAGAAGTGGGAGATGATCCTACCCAACTACGATGATTAGCATATGCGACAGAGGCTTGCCTTCGTCATGTACATGAAGAGAAAGAACAAGCCACAAAGGCCTTGAAACAAGCAAAGTAGAAATCCCTATAGCAACATCGAGTTGCAAAGCAAGAGAAAGAAGACCTCCAAGTGAAGTTTGTAGACGACAGAGAACAGCTCCAGACAGAAAAAGAACAGTTGCTCGCGAAGCAGATGGGAGTCAAGGAGGCGGTCACCAGAGCACTTCGCTCTGTGTCGGGCCTTGTACAGATAGAAGAAGACACAGTGGAGAATCTCGCTAAAGCTATTCAACAGCTTCAAGCAAGACTAGCAGAACTAGAATTGCAAGCAGTGCCAAGCACTCTGCAGGATGTGTGAGACTAGAGAGAAGAAACTGTCAGGAGCATAGTAGAAAGAATCAAGGCGTTGGCCACGGAATGTAAGCAACTTAGTAATCGAAGTGTGCCGACCTATGAGAGCCTTGCAGAGGACCCCAAACTAAGAGCATTAGAAGCTCAACTTCAAGAAGCAAAGCAACAAGCATCGACAGTGAAAGCGCAGCTGAAAGTGATTTCAGCAATTGAGAAGATGAAAAGGTCATAGGAATAGTGCGCAATTTAGTAGCAGGTCCATGCCATCTAGAGTAAAGTCATGGAAGTGACCCAGAGACTCTAGCTAGTACAGGATGAAGCTTGCACACTTTTTTAGGAGATAGAGGGACAAGGAGCACAACTAGAACAAGTAGTCACCTTGGTGGAACAACACTTGTAAGGACCGGTCATAGAGAAAGTCATCCAAGAGTTCATTGAGCAAGAGGCTCTGGCGAAGCAGCAAGTTGAGGCAACTCGAGCCAAGATCGAGGCCTTCGAAGCAGAGTTGCCCAGACCAGAGTGACTCAGGACGAGTCACAGGTGAGTGTTGGGGGCCTGTTGGCCCTTGACCAAGTTTTGGAGAACCTTGGTCATGTTTGACCACTTTTTGGGACTTCGACAGGCTAGTCAAAGTTAGAGCGCCCAGGCGAAACAAAAATCGTGGGATCTCACCCCCTTTTACGGGATTTTTGGGTTTAGGGTTTATGTAACGGGTATGGGATGTCAACCCATGGGTTTACCCATGTTTAGGCCCCTTTTGTAATGTATAAATAGATAGCTAGGCGATGTAAGAAGAGACCTGGTAGTAGATGTGTACGGCTTAGTGCAAGTAATTGTAATCGGCTTTGTGCATACTGTGTGTTAGACTTGCAGAGCTAAGTGCAAGCGATTGTAAGAGGCTTTGTGCCTTGGCCTAGCTCAAGGAAGGAGGATCTGGTGAGGTGCATACAGATCTCCTGTCCTATGCGGAGTGGGTTTTGTGGCTCCGTGCATGTAAGAAGATTGAAAGAAGATAATAAAGAAGATGAAGAGTTAGTGGACGTAGTCCCACACTGGGGTGAACCACATATATCATGTGTTGTGGTTGATTTGTGCAAAGTGGTTGATATGTTATAGATGTGATTTATGCTTAGTGTTGTAATATTTATGTTAGATGCATCTGATATAGTAGCTTAGTGCTTTATGATGTGAATGAATGCTAGATCTGTTGTAATGCCATGTGCTTGATGATTAGAAGTGCTAGATCTTGATGAATGCTATGATGATATGTAATTAGGGTTCTGATATGCGATGTAAATAAGGGCTAAAGACTAATGAAAGCTAATTGCTAAGTGCTCTTTTAATTATTGTGATCACAAATCTGTGTCTCAGCTAGGTTGCAGACACTTGAGTCCTGCAACCCCCCTGCCTCTACCTCGAGTGAGACTTCTTCTACTTCACAGGTGTTGTCGAAAGGGTCGGTAATTAGGGTTTTTTTTGTGCGTTATTGAAGCATTGAACCCTAGGTATACCCCTATGCCAACATCACTCTAGTCTAGGAAGGGATCCACTCCATTTAACAACAAATAAAAAGGAATGGTTATAAAAATCGACATGGAAAATACATTTGATCGTGTCAAGCATAGTTTCCTTTTTGAAGTTTTAAAGAAATTCGGTTTCAATCATTCCTTTATTATTGGATTAGAGCTTGTATTTCAACCCCCTAGATAGCCCCTCTAATAAATGGACGACCTGGTCCTTTCTTCCAAGACACAAGAGGACTAAGACAGTGATGCCCACTCTCCCCATTGTTGTATGTCCTCATGGAACAAACTCTAAATAGAAGGCTAGAGCATGAAAGAACTTCTGGAAATATCCATGGCCTGAAGATAACAAGGGGAGTAAGAAGAATAAATAACTCACAGTTTGTCGATGATACTCTCCTACTAGGAGGAGCTTCTCAAATTATGGCCAACAGATTCAAATTGGTTCTAGATAAATATGGAGAATCCATTCAGCGGAATTCTAAACAAGCACAAAATCCATATATATGTTTGGAACACTAAAGCAAGTATATTGGTAAGAATTTCAAACACTATACAGTTCCATTTTCTGCTGAATGTAAATTCTTCAAGTATCTAGGCACACCTATCATCCTAAAATCCCTCCCTGGTGAAGCATGATAAGTGATCCTTCAAAAACTCAAAGAGAAATTCGAAAGTTGGGGAGCAACCTGGTTGAACCCAGCTACCAAAGTGGTTCTGATAAACTCAGTATTATCTTCATTTCCAATCTTCCAATTCTTAACCATCCATGCTCCGATAGGGATAAAAAAATCCAATGGCTAGATTGATCTAAAAATTCCTCTGGCAAGGGGGAAAAGAAAATTGGAAAAAACTCCTTATGGTCAACTGGTTCACAGTTTGTGCCCCAAAAGATAATGCAGGGCTTGGAATTCAAGATCTGTAAAAAGTAAACATAGTACTAGGGGAAAATCTCCTTTGGATATTGATCTCGGGGGGCAATGAGTGGTGGAAGAAGGAAATTTTCTATAAAGACCTCTCAAAAAATTGAAAAATATGCTTGGATGTAGCCACAACACAACAAAAATGATCTCCTATTTGGAAAATTCTAAGATCCTCTCTTCTGCTTATTAGGAACCACCTCTTTTGGGTTCCCAGGGAATGGCAAAGAAATCAAGATCTGGGATGATCTCTTTTCAGACTTAGGAAATTTATCTAGTATTCCCTCCTTGGACTCTCTCAGAACCTGGCTAACTTCCAAATGGAAGTCCATCCTCTTTGACATCTCGGATTGGAACAACAATGGAACCTGGAAGGGGTGGAACTTGGGAGAGGTCCCTCGAAATCTGCTCATTTCCTCGAGCCATTTTCTTATGATTATAAATGGCTCTGCCCCAGTGCACCTCCATCAGAAGGATAAAATAGAATGGGGTGAAACAAGCTACTCAGTGAGGGAGGGCTATAAAACTCTTCTCTCTAATACCCAACTTCTAGAAAAATCAGCTATTTGGAAAGAGATCTGGAGTGTAGACGGTTTACCTAAGATCAACATTTTTGGCTCGCAATTATCCCACAACAAATTATTAACATGGGAGAACTTTCTCAAAATAGGCTATATGGGGCCTTTCGGATGTTCTCTCTGCAACCAAAACTTCAAAAACACAAAACATCTCTTCTTGAATTGCAACTTTTCCAAACAAGTTCTACACATTGTCTACTCTGACTTAACACAACAAATATCCTAGCCAACAAACTGTAGAAGCCTGATTGGAAAATGGAGTAAAGCCTACAAATGCTCCTTCTCCAAAAAATCAAACTTTCACCGCACCTGGAAGGCTTCAACAAAATTCGTATGTTGGCAAATTTGGCTGGAAAGGAATAAACTTATCTTCAAAGAGAAATTAACCTCCATCTCCACAGTAGCTGCTCATGTGACAGGAAAAGTGGGAGAGTACCTCTCCTCTCGAAGATTCAAAGTTATGGCAAAGAACCACTTGGCAAAAGAAGAAGAAAAGTGGATGAAAAAAGTGAATCTCACTTCCAATCACTATCCAGAACCGCCACAAAAATCATTCTGGCAACTTCAATTTTCTCACCGAGATTTCAATCTTTGGTTAACGTCGCAAGTAGGACATGTCCTATGCTTTGGTGGAGCTTCAAAAGACAACCTAGGGGAGGTAGGTGTGGGAGGGGTGTTGTATAGACCTAGAGGAAAAAGGCTGCTAGATTTCTCTTGGAACCTGGGCATAAATACCAACAATATGGAAGAGGCTTACGTGATGTACCAAGGAGTGTTATTAGTTCAGGAACAACAGCTCAATAGTATCACAATAGTAGGGGATTCAAAAAACATAATTCGACATTTTGCTATGGGGACCACTCCAAAGAATACCAAGCTGTAGAGAATTATAGAGAGGATCAAATCACTTATGTCCCCAATTCAAGCAAATTCTGTCCACGTCCTCCGTAGAAACAATGAAGAAGTTGACATCATGGAAAACCAAGCAATCGGTATGGCCCTTGGTCATATGAACACTCAGGGGAGGGCCCTATTCCCATCACCTCCCTAATGTTTCAACCCCACGTCACCTTAGCTCCACCTGGCTCCAAGATTCCCATGGCTCAACACCTAAAGGACTCATGCAGTTTGGGAAATGCCATAAAAAGGGAAGATTCATACCCCCATATCTCCCGGTTCGTGGGAAATCACAGGACCAAAGCCACAATCATTTCCACGGCAAGGATTGACCTCCCTGTGAACCTCCCTTGTGGGACTCCATGGCACAAAGTACCCTACTGCATCAAGCCAACCAATTCTTCACCTACAATGAGGATAAGTGAACATATAGTCATCATGAGCTCCAGCAAGGAAAATCAGCCAGTACATGCCACCTCGACGTCTTAAAGACACTTGATCCGTGGGCTTTCTTGAAGCTGTTTGAATTCATGCATCAAGGTAACTCTACACCATGATAAATTCGAAGGTTTGCTCAAGTTTCCCCATACCCGTCAGCTTCTTAGGGATATCGCAGGCTCGATTGCAGAGGAAGAGGAAGCTCTATGAAACCTGTCGATCAAGAATAATTTCGGTAGGCACGGTCCCTATGGTACTCACAACTAGAACAACGCTGGAGGTATTGCCCCTAGCCAATTTGAATGCAATAGAGTCAGAGGTATTCACAATTGGAACTGCGTTGGAGGTATTGTCCCTGGCCAAATTGATTTCAGCAATGTTAGAGGCATGGCTCAAAAGAACATTCAGCAGCAAGCCTAAGAGAATGTAAAGGACGAGCTAGTGGATGATAATTTCACCACCTCTCAACGGATATCTCTCTGAATCGATTCCCACAACTCTACTCTTTCTTTCACGTTGGAAATGTTAGCTCAACACCGAACGCTAATCGGTCAACTGCAAGATGAAGTCGACTTCCTTCGTCGGCAAGGGGAGGCAACAAAAGCTCGGCTCGACGGAAGATCTCCAAGCTCTTTAGTTTAGAGTCAAAATGAGGAAGTTGGTAGTAGACCTGGATCCATTACAGCTCTTCCAGACTCGAATGTGGCTCTAGAACCTCCTTCGGATGAAGATCATGTTAAAGAGGGCCAATAAGAAAGTATTTATTTTTTGTAAGCCTAAAAATGGCATAAATATATCATTTTTGAACATACCGAGGTCAGGAACAGTATAATATGTATTCAGTTCCGCTTGAAAAATTTCTAAGCTTAATTTTGCAAGTCTTTGAAAGAATTATGTTACTGGTCTACCCTTCTTACCAGCCTCTTCCTATGTAGTTAACGATCTCGATCGAGCCTTTTTATTAATACAATCTTCTTCAGTTTTTGTATAAAAAAAACTATTTAAATTCTAGTAAAAAAAATCATAATAAAAAAATAACCCTAAAATGTATTTGAATATATCATACATTTATATCATATAAATGTGATATTTTTGGATTTAATATATGTAAATTAAATACTATGTTAAACATTTAAAAAGAAGTGAGTGACTTAAAAGAAATCACTTTCATTAATCTTACTACGACCAAAGTATTTAAAAAAAAACCAAAAGATAAGGATGAGAGTAAAATTGGAGGAGCTAATCCCGATTCAAACCAAATCCATGTCAATGCGAACTAAATCACAATATGTTTGGGCTAACCAACTCTCCTAATAAGCCACTTACAATAAAGTCATTTCTCAAGTTTAATGTTATTTATCAATCAAGTGATAGGTTTGAGTTATTGTGAGGTTGAGCTTTCACACTATATTGTCTTGAACAAGCCCTTGAATGCAATGCAATATGAACTTATCAGCACTGGCTAGAGTAAATTTTTTCCTTACTCTAGCCAGTGCTGATAAGGGTCTAGGAGAGGTATTATCTAGATCATTAGCAAAATGAATGTAATGTCCAAAGGGTCGTAAGGTTGAGAACTAAGAGGACTTAGCCAAGGCATCTCCTCAAACATAACCAAAAGTAATACTTATTCATAGTAAGCTAAATCAGAGAAATGACTCTTTCCAAAAGAAAAACATTTAAAAAGAAGTGAGTGTATTAAAATAAATCACTTTCATTAATCTTCCTAGGACCAAAGTATTTAAAAAAAAAAACCAAAAGATAAGGATGAGAGTAAAATTGGAGGAGCCAATCCCGATTCAAACCAAATCCATGTCAGTGCGAACCGGAGGAGCCAATTGATAAATTAACATATTTCATTTTATTTTTTAATTAATCTAATTAAATTATATTTTATTCATTACTTTAATATCACAATTATGATTTAAATATTCCCTTTCATTGTATTTAATAGTCACTCTACGTTTTTATTTGTTTCCGTGGTTCTTAAGTTAATTAGTAAATGGTTCTTAAGTTAATTAGAGGGTGGCACTAATCAAATAGGCTACTTATCTTGGAATTTCAATCTAGACTATCCAAACAACTTAACATCTGTGATTTGTCAATCTAGACAACTTAACATTTTCATAATTTGTCTTACATACCATTTGTTCCAACATTACAAACTATTGTTCTAAAAGAAAGGGCATAGAAAAATGTGAATAAACATATAATAGTGGCATACCCAAGACATTGTCAACAAGTCCACATTACTTCCACAAATAGGAGTTAAACAATGAGTCTTATGTGGTAGAGATCATGTCCCTGACAACCTAACATTACTAATCCTCTCATTGTTATATTTTGAAATTAATCATGCCAAAACAATGATGAAACTCCATGCAAACTTAATCCATAAGCTCCATATAAGTTTCATGAAATATTAGGGTTAGACCTCGAAAAACACCTCACTATCAAGGCTCTTTAGTTAAAGCTTGAAAATGGGAGTATGTTCTTGCATTGCAAACTTAATCCATAAGCTCCATATAAGTTTCATGAAATATTGGGGTTAGACCTCGAAGAACACCTCACTACCAAGGCTCTTTAGTTAAAGCTTGAAAATGGGAGTATGTTCATGCATTGGCATATTTTTCAAGTGCTTATAAGCATGGTTAAATATTAAAGTAATCAAGTGGTTCTACTAATTGTGCACAAGTATCGATGATGAAATCTCTATCCACTACACATTTTGGCAATACTAGAAAAATATAACAAACTTCCTCACCAACATGATGAAGTGACTTAATAATAGGTTGCATTTGTTCAATGATATCCTACAACTTTACAAGCAAGTTATCCATGAAAATGTAGAAACCCTTGGAAAAGGCTAAAAATGAGAGGCCCACAATCTTATTTGCCACTCATAAATAAGGCTAAAAACGCACATGTGAAAAGATAATTTCTAACTCTTTCATCTACATGTTAAGGTGATACACAAATAAAAAGATAAGAAGATAAATAAAAAATTCCTCCAAAAATAGGTTTTATTGTTTTCCTAAAAGGATCTACCAAAGAGAGAAGGACTGGGAAATAAAATTTGGCATGTGAATAACACAAGGTAAGTTATATTGAATATCAATATTGAAATGGCCAAGTCCTTAAAGAAAAATGGAGGGACAAAGTGCATGACAAAAGATTAGAAGCTTGAATTGGGTGCAACAAATGACATTATGATGAGAAGGATTAGAGGCAAAGAGGCTTCGAACCTTTTCAATTTGACAATGAGTTGTTAATCCTAGCTAAATTGAGCGTTCTCCATACACAAATAAACAAATGCCTTGTTTAGAGAAGGCATGATTATCACTTGTAGGATTATGGGATAAAGTAGCATTGCGCCAAATATTGTTCTAAATAAAAGCTTGATGGAATTACCCATTTTGTAGAGGTTGTACCCATTGTTTGGGTAAAGTAAGTCATCAACTTTGAAGCGAAGATCCTAATTAGTAGGAAAATGAACAAGTTTCCAAAAAGGAAACACCCAAGCTAGTAGGGGTTCCAATAGATATATTATAAATCACACCCTCTCAAATGTCCATGAGTTGATAATGGTGGCATTACCAACCTCAAGGACTATGTTTACATGTGCAATTCTAATCCCCGTGAATCGACCAAAACACAATGCTCCAGATTTGTTGTCTATGAGTGTAGGTACCAAGAATGACGAAGATACATTTCCCTATGATTAAACCATATGGAGTGGGAGATTTTACTTAATAGGTTAACAATCAACACCATTCTTTTAGTCTTGGATCACTAGGTCAAGCAAATGTCGTAGGAATATATTTTGTTTCTATAGTGTTGCCTAGGCATGTTTCCTTGGGTGCACACAATAGTTGATGAGTGGTTTAGTTAGAGCTGCATTTTCTCAAGTTGCGAGAGAGATGGAAGTGAGAAAAAAACAATTGGATCGTTTTATGTGCCCAAATTGAGTGTTTTGCTATTTGGGATGGAGTAAAGATGCAATAATTAGGTGCATTAATGCTACAACTTTGTCATGAAACTCTAACATTGTGCATGGGAAATGTCATGCTAAAATGATGGTAAATGTTGCCTCTCCAATATACACCTCTCCATTTAGGCCTAACCCCATTATGGTTTAAGCAAAAAATTTCCGATGTGGTGGTGGTTTTGGAGCATTTCCATTGGAGGATATGTTGGTATATAATATGTGCTAACAAATGTCAAGATACAAATATAGGCAAGGACATCATTGGTTGGCCTTGCTTTAAATCAATATGCACATCCAAAACACTAAACATGGTGACTAAGTTGGGTTTTATATCCTAGACTTGGAAAATCATGATTTGCATACCTCCTTCTAGAACCAATAAATCAACACACACATATGAAATCCACTAAAAAAACATTTATGTGGATCTTCTTACCTTGAATTGGTGCCAATAAACTAACACACATAAGCTAAACAAATGAGAGAAAATAAGTTAGGAAACTTGACTTGAAATAAGCAGGTAAGAGAGCTAAAGCTTTAGATGAAATTCCTAGAGAAAAACAACTTGAGAAGAAGCTACAGTAATTGGCCAATTGAAAGTTTGCAATAAAAATAGGCTAGAGGGAATTGTCATGGATATGCAGTATTTGGTACAAATTTAATTTAAGGCTTGTGTGAAATTTGTATTGTAATTTTTGAGTTTTTCCTTTCAGAAGAATTATTTCAAAGCTTTTGTTTTCAATTGAAGCACAACGCAACTCAAAACCTTGAATTAAGTATCTAGGTAATCTTTTAAGTTAGATACTAGTAAATTTTAAGGCATGTGCTCTTTAAAATGGGTGTTGGCAAACATGGTTGGCTAGAGCTTGAATCTGGTTTTAAATAGAAAAATAACCAAGTAGGCTCCACCTTTCCTTCTAGCAAGCATGTTCTTGACTTTTAACGAATTGATTGGGAGAGAATTATAATGCTACCATAGATGCCTTAATAGGTGTCCATTGGGAGATAATTAAGCTAGAAATGGTAGTCATTGTTTCTCTTGCAATCTTCATGGATAAGCATTCACTTGGAAAACCATACATATAGCATGGAGAATATCGATACCTTCAATTTCTTGTGTCTTATTCTTCTGATAAAGTGAACTAAGAGACCTCTTCATATGCCTTATAATTTTTAACACATGTATCCATATAAATAAGTGGAAGTTGATGAGTATAGATATAAACTAGGAAACTTTCTTTGGGGAATCCTTCAATATGGTAGACTATTATGTTCATTGAATACAACTGACAAAATTATTTATTTGGTCGCATTACATGCCCTTGGACTAATTAAGGGCTATCTTGGAGACCCAATATTTTAATAATATTCTTTCATTATTTTTTACTTTTCAAGGATGTACTTCCCTTCCTTGTACTTCTGAGTTGCCTCATAAGCTCTTTCATGCTTCCAACCTAATACCTATTGGCATTTAGAGTAGCATGCAATATAGTCATAGATTATTTATCTTCCTTTGGCCCTGTTAGCACCATGATTTTCATAGCTAAGGCTAGAGGTTTGTCAACAATTTGCAAAGTCATGCCTGTTAGCACCTATATTGTTTTTATGCCTAGCATCATCTAACATCTCCAATGGTCAGTTTCAAAAGGAATCTTATCATTTATTATTTCCATTTCCATTTGCAATTGTGTGCTGCAAAATTTGTTATGTGTTGCGTAGAGCACTTCACCGTGCAAAGTATTATGTCACGCAATGGATTTCGTCGCCAATGGATTTCATCGTGCAGTGGGATGTCATCCATGGGATGTTGTCACGCATAGGATTCTGTCGCACAGTGGATTTCTTCGTGCAGTGGATGTTGTCGCGCATAGGATGTTGTCGTGCATAGAATGTCATCACGTAGTGGATTTTGTCGTGCATAGGATGTTGTCGCGCAGAGGATGTCATCGCGCAGTGGATTTCTTCATGCAGTGGATGCTTTCGCGAATCGGATGTTCTAGCGCAAAGGATGCTTTCGCGCAAAGGATTTTCCTACACACAGGCTACAGGTCGCACTGCACAAATGACTAGTTTAGTGGTAAAATTCAAGATCACTTTCTGACCAACTGGAGAGGAATTTTGAAATCCCCGAGAGGTTTTTTTTTAGAACAAACCAAATAAGAAAAAACTCTCTCAGATTTTAAAAAAGTTTCATATTTTTGGATATTTGAAGGAATCATTGAGCCCTATTTTTCAGTTCTCATGATTTTATGTCCAAGACATGTTTTTATGACACGTATTTCGGCCATCTGGAGACTAATTTCAAGAAACCGAGAGAGGTTTTTCTTGATAACGATATTAAATACATAAACCTCTCTTAGTTTCGGAAATTAGTTTTTTATTAGTGAGATATGATGTCATATTTAATTCCTATTTTCCCAGTTCGCTGCGCAATCCACTACATTTTTTGTTGTAGGTTATTGTTGCATAGCAAACATGTTGTGCAAGGGTGACAGAGTGTCCAGCAATGCACATGATAAATCATCACAACCATATGGTATAATTTTTATCATGATCAATGATTGTAAAGAATATTTCAGTCACGATTATGATTTGGCAAAGTCGGGTTTTCTATTTTTAGTGAATCCGTTGAAGTTGTTGTTCTCTTTCAAAGAAAACGGATCCATGATTCTAGGAGGGAGTAGTTCGACCCTAGCAACCAAGGGTGACATTATTTTTCTATGTATGGGGATCATTCTCATGTAAACGAGGTTGGTTTGAAAAATTAGTGTAGACAGTGACTATTGAATGTAATTTGAGTTCGAGTGAAACTTAATGCAAAAGTCTTGTAACTTGATGAAAAAATTATAATTGTAGCAGTTGGATGTATTGTTTCCTTTCTTTGCATACGTGCTTCTTGTTTTCTTTATTCATATATTTTTCTGTCTTAATTAGAATAAAATTTTGAACCTGGGATTCACTGTGCAGTGCCCCTTGTCCGTGCCATTTAGACAAATTGTTTTCCTCTAAGTTAAACTCTGAATTCATCCTCAGCGGTGCTCCAAGTTTCTTTCTGTGTTTTTCTCCCCACCTCATACAACGATTTTACATTGAAGACTATTGCTCGCTAAGCCTTTATCCTCTCAAGTTCAGTCACTGACTCATTTGTTTCTATCATTTCTCCAACCGACTCCATAGCCCAAGGTCTTACTCTCTTGCACCAATATAACCAGAACTTGTTATTTCGAAAGGTGTTAAATCTAGCTAACAGCTTTAAAGCCATATCCCGCGTTGAGACCGTGTCTCCTGAGAGAGCCCTCTCCAGATCCAAAAGGATAGTTTCGGGTCTCAAAGTTGGTTTGTAGGTTGCCTCGGTCATTCATTTCTCAGCCAAATGAAGTTTACAGAGTGCTAACATTTTGGCGCCATTGTCGGCAATGGAATTGAATAAAAACTTCCTTGGGAAGAACGGCATTGTTGCAGTTCTAAGGTCTGAGAGAAGCAGACACTTAGGCACATATTTGTTGTATTTATTCTCTAGCGACTCCACACATCAGAAAATCAGTTGAAGGTGACTCCACTGGCAGAAGAATCCAGAGCTAAACTTTTCATGGCACTCCAATGAAGCTTCAAATGTGATTCAAAGACTCCACTGGAGAATGAGACTCGTTGACAAAGATATGGAAGAGAAGTATGGAAAAATCAAGTACTCAAGCTTAAGTTTAGTTCAAGAAGTACTTTTCTATTTTATCAATATCTTCTTGTCCTTTCCTAAGTTTTTCAAAAGAATATTTCTTCACTTACTGCGTTCAAATGAATCCCAAAGATCTACCCTTGTATATCCTTCATTTCAAACTGTAGGTATACCTCCTTCTTGTATAACCGATATTCACCAAGATCCTTCTTCTGAACCATATGATGTTCATGATCATTCTTGTGAGCTTAATGAAACAAAATATGAGCTTGTACCTTATGTTCTTAATCATGTACCCTCCAAGCTTCAAGAAAGATACAATCCTCATAAATTGTCTTCCATCCTTCATGACTTCCCTCTGAAACATTATAAGTACCTTCCTAGGTTCAATAGAGAGCTTGATGGACATTCAGTTGAAAAACATATTTAGGTCTTTGAGCATTTTATAGACCTTTTTGTGATTGAACATGATGATGTGTATATGAGGGCCTTTTCTCAATCCTTACAAGGAGATGCCAAAGCATGGTTCAGACATTTGCAGCCTCAGTCGATTAGCTCATGGGATGAATTGAGGGAAGCCTTCCGTAGATTTTTGGGTGAGAGAAAATCATGGAATCTACTCCTTTCAGAGTGTTATGCCATGAGAAGAATGAAAGATGAAACCATCTCAAATTTCAGTAGGAGGTTTTCTAGTCTTTGTTATAAGTTGCCTAAAGAAGTCCAACCTCCTGAAGTTGTTGCCATGCTCCATTATGTAACAACCTTTCAAGTAGAATTATCTTTTCTTCTAATGGAGAGGAAGTCTATGTCTTTGAAACATATGTTCAATAATTCTCAGGAAGTGGAAGACAATATTCAAGCATGTCAAAGGCCGCAAAATTAGAATTTAAAGAGTGTTGCTAATACAGAGTACGATGGTGTAGCAGAAGAACATGAGATTGTGCATAAACAAGAAGCTGATTTACATCCCGATCTTTGTCATCATGAGCAAGAAACTGATTGTTTTATGTATTCATTTGTAAACAGTCAAGAAAATGAATTTGCAAATCAACTTGTTGAAGAGCGGGTTGATGTCCCAAACTTTTTCTTGTTAGATGACATTGCAGATGTTGTTGATTTGCCTATATATGATGATGATTATGGTGTTAACTTCCTAGAACAACCAACTGCATGTTCTCTATCAGAAAATGTTCCTTTTCAGCAGTTTAATGAGAACAATTAGCCTACATATCACAGTTATGAAGAAGAAAGTATTGAATCAGCTGAAGGAAATTCTTTACCTTTGTGTTTTTCTTCATTTAAATTGTTGAAAGAGAATTCTAAGATCATCACTGAAGCAAAGGAATGTGTGTTGATGTCAAATCACACTAATTCACTGGAAAAAATTGACAAGAAAGTGCAGCAATACTCTCATGTGTTTGATGACCCCGTTACTTTTTATGTAGAAGGTCTTGTCAGTTCAAAATTGCAGCCATTGGTCGGAGAGGAATCTGAAAATGAGTATGTTCAGCAATCCAAAGAAATTGAAAGATGTGCATGTGACAGTAGTGAAGAAAATGAAGAAAGTTTTGAATTAGATGAAAGAAATTTTCCATTGTGTTTTGCGTCTTTCAAATTGCTGAAGCAAAATGTTTATAAGGTTTCAAATTAGAAATCCTCCAGGCATGATGTTGAATATGAAGAAAGCAGTGGACTTGCAAATGGAAATTGTCTTCCATTATGTTTTTCTTCCTTTGAATTGTTGAAAGTAAATCATGAGATAACAGAGGAAGCAGTGAAGTTTGACTGCATTCACAATGACATTGTTTTACATGAGAAAATTGTTATCAGTGAAGAGGACCAACAATCGTCTCATACTTTTAATGACCATGTTTTCGATTACATGGAAGGTTATTTCAGTTCAGATTTGCAGCCTGTGATAAACTACCAGCTTGGAAATAAATATGATGGTCAATCAACATCATTGTTAGATATGGATTGCTTGGCACTAGGGGTTTCATTTCAGCCAGCATTGTCTTCTGATTCGGAAGATTGTTATTTCCAGCAGTCTCAACATATTTTTCAGCCTTTTGTGGTAATCAAAAGGTTGAATTACATGAAAACAAGGACGCAGTGGAAGGCGTGAAACATGATTTTTGTTTTATGTATGTTCTGGAGGATCCATTTGCAGTTTTGTTGGAGGTGGCAAACAGTCCCAATGTTTTAAATTTTTTGAGATTTGAATTTATAGATAATTTTTAACTGACTTATCAGTAAACAGGCTTTGGAGCAAGCATGTGAAAAGAAAGAAAAAAGTGGATAAAGTGCTTGCATGGTTGAATTGGCATTTTGATTTCACTTGATTGGAATCTTTTTCAGTAGTTAGGGTAGGTAGGAGTGCAAATAAGCTCAGTACTACGAGCATTTCTTTTGGCAATCTGCAATTTTCATGTTTAGCTTAGTTTCAGATTTCAGTTTGGAGCATATACAGCTTTGGGTTTTCAGCGAATGGAGGTTACAAGTTACAGTTGGAAATTTGAGTTTGGGAGCAGCCCAATGGATAGGCGTCTGGTCTATTGTTCTTTGCTACCTCACAGGGAGGATAGCATCCTCGTTGGAGCTAGGTGTTAGCACCATGATTTTCATAGCTACGGTTAGAGGTTTGTCAACAATTTGCAAAGTCATTATTGTTAGCACCCATATTGTTTTTATGCCTGGCATCATCTAACATATCCAAGGGTCAGTTTCAAAAGGAAGCTTATCATTTATTATTTCCATTTCCATTTGCAACTGCGCACTGCAAAATTTGCTACGCGCTGCGAAGAGCACTTCACCGTGCAAAGGATTTTGTCGCGCAATGGGTTTCGTTGCCAGTGGATTTCATCGCGCAGTGGATTTCATCGTGCAATGGTTTGTCACGCATGGGATGTTTTCGTGCATAGGATTCTATCGCGGAGTGGATTTCGTCGCACAGTGGATGTTGTCACGCATAGAATGTTGTCGTGCATAGGATGACATCGCGTAGTGGATTTTGTTGTGCATAGGATGTTGTCGTGCAGAGGATGTCATCATACAATGGATTTCATCAAGCAGTAGATGTTTTCATGCATAGGATTCTATCACGTAGAGGATGCTTTCGTGCGGAGGATTTTCCTGCACACGTGCTACAGGTCGCGTTGCACAAATGACTAGTTTAGTGGTAAACCTCAAGATCAATTTATGATCAACTGGAGAGGAATTTTGATAATCCTCAAGAGGGTTTTGTTGAGGACAAACCAACTAAGAAAAACCTCTCTCAAATTTGAAAAAAGTTTCATATTTTGGGAGATTCAAAGGAATCTTTGAGCCCTATTTTTCAGTTCTCATGATTTTTTGTCCAAGACATGTTTTTGCAATGCGTATTCCAGCCAGCTAGAACGAATTTCAAGAAACTGGGAGAGGTGTTTCTTGATAACCATCCTAAATACATAAACCTCTCTCAATTTAGGAAAATAGTTTTTTATTAGTGAGATATGATGTCATATTTAACACCTATTTTCCAAATTTGCTATGCAATCCGCTACGTTTTCTGTTGTAGGTTACTGTTGCGTAGCAGACTTGTTGTGCAAGGTTGACAGAGTGTCCAAAATTCACATGATGAATCATCACAACCATATGGTCTAATTTTGATCATGATCAATGATTTTAAAGAATATTTCAGTTACGATTATGATTTGGCAAAGTCGAGTTTTCTATTTTTAGTGAATCCGTTGAAGTTGTTGTTCTCTTTCAAAGAAAACAGATCCATGATTCTAGGAGGGAGTAGTTCGACCCTAGCAGCCAAGGGTGACATTATTTTTCTATATATGGGGATCATTCTCATGTAAACGGGGTTGGTTGGAAAAATTAGTGTAGATAGTGACTATTGAATGTAATTTGACTTCAAACGAAACTTAATGCAAAAGTCCTATAACTTGATGAAAAGATTATAATTCTAGCAGTTGGATGCATTGTTTCCTTTATTTGCATATATGCTTCCTGTTTTCTTTATTCATATATTTTTTTGTCTGAATTGGAACGAATTTTCAAACCTGGGATTCGTCGTGCAACACCCCTTATTCACACCATTTAGACAAACCGTTTTCCTCTAAGTTAAACTCTGAATTCATCCTCAGCGGTGCTCCGATTTTCTTTCTGTGTTTTTCTCCCCGCCTCATACAACAATTTTACACTGAAGACTATTTCTCGCTTAGCCTTTATCCTCTCAAGTTCAATCACCGAGTCATTTGTTTCTATCGTTTCTCGAACCGACTCCATAGCCCAAGGTCTTACTCTCTTGCGCCAATATAACCAGAACTTGTTATTTTGAAAGTTGTTAAATCTAGCCAACATCTTTAAAGCCATATTCTGCGCTGAGACCGTGTCTCCCGAGAGAGCCCTCTCTAGATCCGAAAGGCTAGTTTCAGGTCTCAAAGTTGGTTTGTAGGTTGCCTTGGTCATTCGTTTCTCAGTCAAATGAAGTTTACAGAGCGCTAATAGGCCCTATAAGAACATTTATCACATGGCAAAAAATAAATGCCTTATCATTTTTGCCTTGAAATAGAGGTTACAAATGTGTTAGAAAAAAACCCATCCACTTGTCTCTCTTTTGTGGAGGAAAAAAATAAAAATTAAAGATGCAACAAAGAAGCTATATCTATAAAAATATGAGACATACCACAATCTTGTCTAGTAGTTGTATCCACATAAGGCACATGGTCAAGGATAACTATTTTTACAGTATGTAAAACTCTATAAACTATGAGACACATAAGCATGCTTCATCATGTGCAAATAGTGTATTCACAATTTCAATAAAATCATGATTTTTGAAGCATAATAGTTCATTACAATCTGATTAAAAATTTTAACTTCTAAAAAGATGTCATTGTAAATCTACATATTTCAAAATTGTTGTTGGTGAAAAGTTGAGACATGAGTAACATAAAAAATGAGATTGGCTAATCAATGTAATGATCCCAAGCCATTTTTTTCCTTGAAACCATTGACTTGATTATTATTGTTGTGCAGGTGGCTCTTGGTGTTTCAGTCTTGGGCTTGTTCCAATTATTTAAATGGTATTCATAAAATATCTATCCAACATATGCAAGATCACAAACATACTCAAGATATGGAAAGCACAAACATAGATATGACCTTTATTATGAAAAGCATGAATCATATACAATATAGAGCAGATCTGGAATAATCCTCAGATGGCCCTTACAGATAATAGATATGAACTGCTACAAAATGCTCCCGCTAATACAAAAGATGCCTCCAAAGGCTAGATATAGGCTGGAACTGCAAAGATGCCAATAATATATGAACGCTCAACCCCCTTGGGCTACTAGTACGTCCTGCTGGTTGAAAGGGATCAATAATTCAGCCTGGTGGAAGGAGATACTCAAATCGTGCCAAAGTCCACCAAAATGTAGATCGGGACCAAGGAACCCTCTCCCGGAAGTCTGAAGCCCAAATACTCAATCCTCCTCCATCAATGGATGAAACCGTAATGCAGTTTGCGCCCTCCTGAAGCCCTGAATCACTCAACAGGTCGTTCTGAATGAAGGACACCTCCAAACCCTCTAAAACTCTCTAGAATGGTAGATCGGGCTATGAAAACCCTGTAGGAGAAGTTTCAGGTTCAGATCCTAGGTAAAACTCCCTAAATCTGAGAAATATTGAATCACAGGACGTCCTCCTTACCTCAAGGTCGTCCCAATCTGTAGTTGAAGATCTAATGGTGATATCTCCTCAAGAAAACCTCCAAAATGATGGTTGAGGACCTGCAAATAGAACCCATGTGTTGGAATTCCCCCAAACTCTCCTGAATGGCTGGATCGAACTCCTCTTCAAATGATGGTGCACCCTTGCTGGAAATTCCTGAACTGTACGACCCTGCTAATCTCCTGAACTGATGGGTGGATATGTGATGAGTGTAGAATGGTGTGGGTGGAGTCTTTCATCCCCGAGACCAAACTTGGAACAAGGTGAGTGGGTCTTTCACCACTGAGTTGCTCACAAGGGTTTGTAACAGCAAAACCCCCAAACGGTATGCTCAAGAGCAAGAACAACAATTACCAAAATCCAGAATGCCTAATAGGTGCGCCCCAACCTTCTATTTATATTTTTCTTCTATTTCTTAGTTGAGTTAGGTTAACCCCTAGGGTTAACTCCTCCAGCTCTTATATTCCTTCATTGAGTTATCTTTTACTCCTTTTTCACCTTTTCATCAAGTCAACTTAAGAATATAACCTTAGTTTAGTTGACCTCTCCCCTTAGTATGGGACTATGGCCAAGTGGGGATGCCTAGGCCACTGAGTCTCCTCAATTCCTCTTCATCAAGAGGTGGGGGGCATTACAGTCTCCCCCGCTAGAAATTGCTTGCACTCAAGCAATTCCAAACCTGTTTCTCTCACCACTTGATAATTTTCCCACGTGGCATCCTCAATGGGTAGATCCTTCCATCTGATCAAGTACTCCTTGATGCTTTTGTTCCTGAGCCTCTTCTCACGAGCCTCCAATATCTCCTCTGGAATCAACACAAGTTTTCCTTCTTCATCCATGGGAGGTAATACCTCAATGGGTGTGATGTGTTGGCCGATGGATTTCTTAAGGCAGGATACATGGAAGACGTTGTGTATTCTACTACCCTGTGGGAGCTCCCGCTCATAAGCTACGGCCCCTATATTCCTGCTAACCCTGTAGGGCCCAAAGAAACGTGGTTGTAGCTTATCTGCTCTGCTTCTTTTTATAGAAGCCAGCTTGTATGGTTGGAGCCTTAGGTAGACTAAGTCACCAACCTCAAAAGTATGCTCAACTCTGTGCTTGTCTGCTTGGACCTTTTATTGGTTCTGTGCTCTCTGTAGATGATCCTTTAGCTCCTTGAGAATGTCTTGGCTCTACTGTATCCAACCCTGTACCATAGGTGCCCTGCTGTCACCAAACACAATCTCTACAAAAGATAATGGATCATATTTATACAAGGCCCTGAATGGTGACATGCCTATGGACATGTGTTGGGTGGTGTTGTAGCAATACTCTCCTAGGTGCAACCATCCGACCCACGCTTTTTGTTGCTCTGCCACATAATTCTTGAGGTATCCTTCCACCCACTTGTTGACTATCTCGGTCTGTCCATCCGTCTGAGGATGATAGTTGGTACTAGGGGTTAAGGCTGTACCAACCAATCTGAAAAACTCCTGCCGAAATGTACTCATGAACCTGCTATCCCTGTCACTGACAATGCTCTTGGGTAGGCCGTGCAACCTGAAAATCTCCCTGAAAAATAGTTCGGCTACCTGTGCTGCATTGAAGTTGGTAGCTATGGTGAAGAACTGTGCAAACTTTGTCAACCTGTCCACTACTACAAAAATGCAGTCCTTCCCTTGTGTCTTTGGCAACCCGGTGATGAAATCCATGGATATGTTTTCCCACTTGTGCTTTGGAATGGGTAAGGGTTGCAGTAATCCTGCTAGGTGAGTGTGCTCATCCTTGTTTTCCTGACATGTAGTACACTCCTTGATGTGATTTATTACATCCTCCTTGAGACCCTTCCATGAGAACCTCTCTCTTACATGCATGTACGTCTTACCGATCCCCTGGTGCCCTGCCATCAGTGAGTCATGACATGCCTGCAATACTTTGGCCTTGAAGGTTGATCCAGGAACCAAAAAGATTCAGCCCTTGTAGTAAATGAGGTCATTTATAACCTTGAAATTATCATCTTGTACCTGTCCATCCAATAGTTGATAGGTGAACTGATCCTTCGCATACTCCATCACCAGATGGTCTTTCCAGTCAACTGATACACCTGTCATGGCAAAGATGGATGGCCTCCTCGACAATGCATCATCCACCACATTGTTTTTCCCTTTGACAAATTTAATGTCAAAATTGTAGGCCTATATTCTGCTTACCCATTTTTTTTGCCTCTCGTTCAAGTCCTTCTGCTCCAGTAGGTATTTGACATCGTTGTGATCTGATATGACCACAAATCGTGCACCTACCAAGTATTGCCGGAATTTGGCTAGTGCATGCATGATAGCCAGCATTTCTTTGTCATAAATGTTGTAAAGTAGTTCAGGACCCCTGAGTTTCCAGCTCTCATAGGCAAGAGGGTGCTTATTCTGCATCAGTACGGCCCCTATCCCTTCTCCTGAGGCATCACACTCCAAGGTAAAAGGTAGGCCGAAATCAGGAAGGGATAAGACTGGGCATGTGCTCATCACCTTCTTCATCTTGTCCATTGTCATTTGAGCCTCCTCATTCCATTTGAAGGATCCTTTCTTAGTCAAACCGGTCAAGGGTGCACACAGCTGAGAAAAACCCTTGACAAATTTCCTGTAGTACGTTCACAAGCCCAGAAATCCTCCCAATTCTGTGAGTGTCTTAGGAGTAGGCCACTCCATGATGGCTTTTATCTTCTCGTGATGTACCTGTACCCCCTTTGCTCCGATGATGTGTCCCAAGTAGAGCACCTCTGTCATCCCAAACTCACATTTGGACTCCTTAGCATATAGTGATTGTTCCTCCATGATAGATAGGATCTGATCCACATGCCTGAGATGCTCCTCCCGCGTCTTTTTGTAAATGAGCAAGTCATCAAAAAATACCAGCAGGTGCTTCCTGAGTTGTTTGTTGAACACATGGTTCATACAAGATTGGAACATAGCTGGGGCATTGGTTAACCCAAAGGGCATCACCAAAATTTCATAATGGTCGTAATGACACCTGAAAGATGTTTTTGAGATGTCCTCCTCCCTCATCTTGATCTGATGGTAGCCAAAACGAAGGTCAATCTTTGTGAAGTAGACAACTCCATGCAATTTGTCCAGTAGCTCATCAATCCTTGGTATCGAGTACATGTTTTTTATTGTCTTTTTATTCAAGGCCCCGATGTCAATGCACATCCTCATAGTGCCATCTTTCTTCTTTACCAACACTACTGAAGAAGCGAAAGGGCTAGTGCTTGGCTTGATGTGCCCCTTGTCCAAAAGTTCCTTGATGGCCTTCTCTATCTCATCTTTGTACTTCTTTGGATGTTTGTATGGTGTGGTAATGACTGGTTTGGCTCCCTCCTTTAGCTCAATAATATGCGCAAACCCCCTGTCTGGTGGTACCCCTGGAGGAATCGGTCCAAACACCTTATGGTGCTTGTCAAGGATTTCTTCAATCTCTGGGGTGTAGTGAACCTTGCGCTACTCATCCACACGTGCTGAAATCCTGCATTCGACAGCGTATACTATCTCCTCTCTTCGGAAGATGGCCTCCATCCTCTTGGCCATGACTACCTTTGCAGTATTCCCTGTCATGCCCCGGAGCATTATCTTTCACCCACCTTCCTCTGTGAATGACATCTCCATGTTCTTGTAATTGGTGTTGATAGGCCCCAACGTGCTAAGCCACTGAACTCCAAGGATGATGTTGGTATCTGGAAGGTCCATGACGTAGACGTCCTGCACCAGCTCATGTCTACCCAAGGTAAGTTTCATGCTAGGAATGTATCTGTTACAAGGCATAGTGCTACCACCTGCTACCTCCACTTTGAACCCTTCAAACTCTATTGTGGGTATATGCCTCATTTTCAGCAATGTTGAATCAATGAAGTTATGAGAGGCTCCTCCATCAATCAGAACCGATACCTTTTGTCCCTGCAAGACTCCCCTCATCCGAAAGTTGTTGTACTTGGGCACTCCACTGATAGATGCCAAGGGAGTCGTACTTTCCTGTACTATAATCTCTTCCTCTTCTGTCTCAGTCATTTCGGCCTCAATGTTTTGTATGTGATCGATCTCTTACTCCTCCTCGTTGTTTGAAGTGACCTCTATGTAGTGCACTTGACCACGGCCCATGCATTTGTGTGTTGGGTTCCATGGTTCCTTGCAAGTGAAGCAAAGTTGCTTCCTCTTCAACTCCCTCCTAGTATTCTCATCCACTCTGCCACGGCCCCTGTCAAAACCCCTTGGGTCACGTTCTCTCTGGTTCATTGGAGGCCTTTGGTCTTTTCCTCCAACGTTAAGAGGTGGTCTAGGTATAAATTTTGTCTTAGCAGTTGGTCCTAGATCCCTCGTCCTCCAGATAGCATCATGTAGCTTAGTAGGCTTAAAATCCTTTACCCAACCTTTCAAGGATTCCATCAACCCTTCGGTGAAGAGCATCACGAGTCTGGTTGGAGAAATGTCTTGCACCATCACTGCCAACCTCTGAAATTCTTCAATATATACCTCAGTCGTGCCTATTTTCTTGAGTTGTGTGAGCTCCCAGAAGTGTAGCTCAGGATCTCCTTGATCAAACCTATTAATGAGGCTCTGAGTGAATTCTGGGTAGGACACTATCTGATTGTGGCCTAGTGTGGTGAGTCCACGATACCACCTATCATGAGCTTTGCCATCCAAGTACATAGTGGCAAACTTGATGGCTTCCATCTCCCTCATGGGGTTAAGTTGCAGATAGGTATCCATCTTTTGCACCCATGCATGTGTTGTCATCTTGGCCATACCATCAAAGTATGGAATCTCTATCTTACCTGCTCTTTATTCAAACTCAAAGTTGCTCCTGTGGTTCGGCCTAGGCTTATTTCTGAACTTGAGTTGGCAATTTGATCCAAGGACATCTGCTTTTGAATCACCATATCCAACCTGTAGTATTCCTTAGTACAGCGTGCCATTTGCTCAACAAAATCATCCACCTGCTCCTGTTGCACCTACTCATATGTGAACGTGGGCATGTATGGCCTAGGGTTAGCCTTGCTACCCATATTTCAGCCTAGTTGTTCATCTGTGAACGTGGGCCTGTATGGCCTAGGTTTAGCCCTGCTACCCATCTGCCCATTGGATGTGCCTCCTCCCTAGCTTCCTTCGAATCTGGGAGCTTTCTTTGAGTTATATCTGATCTCACCATGGGATCCACCAATTCCACTAGCCACCTTGTTCCCATACGTCTCAGGGTCTTTTCCCTGATGAGTCATTTGCATCAATAGCTCAGTTATCCAGGACTGGTTCTCGTCAATCTTCCTCAGATTCTCATCTACCTTCTTCAAGGTTTCAGTGATTTCGGCCTGTCCCCTTAGGTTTGTTTCTTGGTTCTCCTGTAAATGGTGGACCAAGTTTCCCTCTGTGAGGTTTAGGGTCTGCTAGAATATGTTAAATTCGGCTACCAAGAAGGCCAAGCCCTGAGGCTCACGGTCATCCCCTGACCCTTCCATTTCAGCTTATGTTTCACTGGTTGGTTTCTTCCTCCTACCCATAAAGATTCCACTGTACCTCTGCATGCGCCAATTCTTCCACAGTTTTGGAGGATCAAAGCTCTGATACCACTGTAATGATCCCAAGCCAATTTTTTGCTTGAAACCACTAGCTACCACTGACTTGATTGTTATTGTTGTGCAGGTGTCTCTTGGTGTTTCGGTCTTGGGGTTGTTCCAGTTATTTAAATGGTGTTCATACAATATCTATCCAACATATTCAAGATCACAAACATACTCAAGATATGGAAAGCACAAACATATATCTGACCTTTATTATGAAAAGCATGAATCAGATACAATATAGAGAAGATCTGGAATAATCCTCAGATGGCCCTTACAGATAATAGATATGAGCTGCTACAAAATGCTCCTACTAATACAAAAGATGCCTCCAAAGGCTGGATATAAGCTGGAACCCAAAGATGCCAATAATAGATGAACGCTCAACCCCCTTG
Source organism: Picea mariana (assembly GCA_032191745.1). Taxonomy (NCBI): domain Eukaryota; kingdom Viridiplantae; phylum Streptophyta; class Pinopsida; order Pinales; family Pinaceae; genus Picea; species Picea mariana. The sequence continues at coordinate 49,935 of JASDQU010736695.1, read as the reverse complement.
GGCTGCCGGTGCGTACTGCTAGCTAAAAGAGATCAATAATTCGGCCTGGCTGAAGGAGATACTCAAATCATGGAAAACTCCACCAAAATGTAGATCGGGACCAAGGAACCCTCTCCCGAAAGTCTAAATCCCAAATACTCAATCCTCCTCCGTTAATGGTTGAAACCCTAATGCAATCTGCGCCCTCCTGAAGCCCTGAATCACTCAACAGGTCATTCTGAATGAAGGACACCTCCAAACCCTATGAAACTCTCTAGAATGGTAGACCGGGCTATGAAAACCCCGTAGGAGAAGTTTCAGGTTCAGATCCTAGGTAAAACTCCCTAGATCTAAGAAATATTGAATCACAGGACGTCCTCCTTGCCTCAAGGCCATCCCAATCTGTAGTTGAAGATCTGATGTGATATCTCCTCAAGAAAACCTCCAAAATTATGGTTGAGGACCTGCAAATAGAACCCATGTGTTGGAATTCCCCCAAACTCTCCTGAATGGCTGGATCAAACTCCTCTTCAAATGATGGTGCGCCCTTGCTGGAAATTCCTGAACTGTACGGCCTTACTAATCTCCTGAACTAATGGGTGGATATGTGATGAGTGTAGAATGGTGTGGGTGGAGTCTTTCATCCCGAGACCAAGCTTGGAACAAGGTGAGTGGGTCTTTCACCACTGAGTTGCTCACAAGGGTTTGTAACAGCAAAACCCCCAAACTGTATGCTCAAGAGCAAGAATAACAATTACCAAAATCTAGAATGCCTAATAGGTGCACCCCAGCCTTCTATTTATATTTTTCTTCTATTTCTTAGTTGAGTTAGGTTAACCCCTAGGGTTAACTCCTCCAGCTCTTCTATTCTTTCATTGAGTTATCTTTTACTCCTTTTTCACCTTTTCATCAAGTCAACTTAAGAATATAACCTTAGTTTAGTTGACCTCTCCCCTTAGTGTGGGACTATGGCCTAGTGGGGATTCCTATGCCACTGAGTCTCCTCAATACCTCTTCATCAAGAGGTGGGGGACATTACAATCAAGCTCTTCGGGTGACCGAGTAATTGGTTCCTTGTAACTCTGCACAATTCTCCATTGGCTTGGAGCCTATAATGTTTATACATGTGATAACACTCCGAAGAATGGATTCATGCAAATTTCATCCAGTGAACATTCATAAATATTGAACTCACAACTACCAAATGACAAAGGTGGCTTGCTAACCCTTCCAGAAGGATTAGACTTGCGATCACCCATTGGCAAGTTCCACTAAATGGTCAAGACAAACAAAATAGTTCATAAAATTTATGTAAATAGAACTACTTCAAATTACCTTTCTTTGTCAAGCATCCTTATTGCGGTCATGCACCAACATCAAATATCTCAAGAAAATACACACCTAGATGATCATAAAAGGATTGGAACTTGACACCTTTCTAGCAATCGGATTGGTGAGAAGTTATGCCATTTTCTATAATGTGGAGGATATACAACAATTGTTTGACAAAGTGTGTCAACAAAATGTATTCTTATGGAATGTCGTGATTAGAATATATGCAAATAAGGGAACCTTTGATGAATCCCTTGATCTTTATTATCCACTAGAACATGATGGTGACATACAACTATAAAAATTCAAGGTTCCCCTTGCTCTCAAGGCATGTGTTGACTTAGTAGCTCTTGATCAAGGCAAGGAGATTCATTATGACATACTCAAAACTAAACTAGGGTGTGATGTTTATGTGGTTGATGCACTTATTAACATGTATTCCAAATGCCAAGGCATCGAGGATGCTTGGGAGGTGTTTGAAAAAATGTTTGAATGAAATGTGGTCTCCTGAAGTACAATGATTGCTAGGTATTCACATAATGGGCCTATCTACGAGGATTTTGATCTCTTTTATCAAATGTAATTAGTATATGTTAATCACAACTTGATGAATATGGTTAGTATCCTTTCAATGTGTGCCCAATTGGGATCCCTACAACAATGAAGGTGAGTTCATGTCTCTATATTTAAGGTTGGATTGAATACAAATGATTTTGTAAAGACTGACCTTATAGACATGTATGTCAAATGTGATAGTATAAATGATGAAACGTAGTTGTTTAAAAAATTGGGTCAAAGAGACGTGGTCTCTTGGAATTCTTTGATTGTAGGATATGCATGTCAAAACAACAACTTCTCGATTAAATTCAACGTGTTTTTCTTGTCTTCTATTCCTACTTCACTACTTGACCATATGATGAACATTTATAATTATTATTCCATTATAATCCATATAAAAAACTATGAGGCAATTTAAATGCAGAAAAGACAAACCCACAACCATCCTCTCTATAGTCGATGCATTCCAATCCCACTTCTAACCTGTAAAATTTACAACAAAAAAGAAATGAAGCATTTATGAATATTTCCAGGTGTTTTCTGGTGTTTTATAGAGATAGTGTGTGGATATATAAAAAATAATAATACAGAAGATGATGTCAATGACTATAGAAATAGAAGGGTTTTTGTATTGAGGAGAACAAGGGGCACTCTATAGATATAACTAGAGGTGGAAGAGATTTGCCCGATGCATAAAATCAAAAGGAAAAAAAAAATGACTTCCAACCTCCAATGTTTAAAAGAACCAAAATAAAAAATGAGCCCACGTAAAAGAGGTTTATCCATGTTTTTTTAATTTTTTTAATCTTAGAGTGGAGGATTAACCTCGAGACCTCTGACATGAATCTCAAAGCACTCAACCACTCGAGTTAGTCCACTAGAATAAGTTAAGATGGATTTATGCTAGTATATGGTATCAAAGAAGAGATATGAACAAGTGGTTGTGTGGGGCCCTAATAATTGTGATAGTGTTTGATAATGTGGGGCCTAGAAAGTGTGTCTAAATATTTCACTAAATGTTATTTCAAAGATTGGTAAAAGAGAAATCTGAATTTAAAAATTACTCATTAAATGACATGATTTCTGCCCGTCTATGACATTGCTTGTTGTTGTCAAGAGAAAAAGACTTTAAAATTTAGACATACATTCACAATAAAAGTTCCATATTACATGAAAAATGTTCACACCACACTAGGAAAAGAACCAAGCATGTACTACTAAACTGTCCAAATGAAATTTAGATCCTAAAAACTACATGTGCATCGGTATACATATAAAGAGACAACCGTCCAAATGAAATTCATATCCTAACAACTACATGTGCATTCGTATACAAAATATGTGCATATACACACATTTATACCATTTCCAACCCTACAACAAATGGTGGAAATCCCAACAAGTATCCTTCCACAAAGCAAATAAGTTTTTATTTTGATTATTCCAATAGAATTGAGCCATTAAATGCACTACTTGGGTGAACTTTCTCCGTTATCATAATGTACCTACAAATTGTGATAAAAATCATTCCAAATGTAACTTAAACCTGTCTAAGTGGTTACTAAATGTATAGAAGATAAAATAAGAAAAGAAGGGACAAGTTATAACAAGAAACAATCAATTACCCATGTGCCCTCTTCAAGGGAAATGGAATCAATGAAAATATAATTTCCTTGTGTCTTAACAACTTAATGTCCTCCTTGGACCATATAAATGCCTTTACATGTGTCCTTGCTCATCCAACTTCTTTTCAAACTACATCTCCATATCCCTGTAAAACGCTTAGTCTAACAAATTGTGCAACCTTGATGATGAATGGAATATATAAACAATCCTCCAGAAATTTACTTGAGAGAGAAAATATGAAATTACTCAAGAATATGAGAAAAAATATATGTGCAATTAGCCATGAAAAGGGAAGTGCACCTTATTAGCACTAGAGGTCACACATAGACTGATGTAGGTGTCAGCCTAGTACCCATCAGAATATAAATGGATTAAATACTTTGAGTAGGTGGATCAACAAGACTAGGAAAGAAAGGGAGAGGGCAACAAATGTCTATAGAGGCATTCCATTGGGCATGGAGTCATAACATCCTACAGATCAAAGGAAATCAAATTGTATATTAGACAAAGAGGTGTATAATGATGAGTAGAAGAATGGTGAATATGAAAAAAGGAAGAACATCCATTGTACAAAAACCATTTATGCAAACAAATAAATATTGCTTAAACAATGAACAATGATTTAATGGGCAAGCTACAACAGATACTATGTTGTTCATGAATCCATCAATCAATGGCATCTATGATCCTCAGAACCTGCAATATATTCAAGAAAGAAGATGACAAAGAAATGGGAAAACAAATAAGACAATCTGATAACATCTCTCATGAATCTTTAATGGCAGAAAATGTCCTTATAAGCAGGCCCTCGAGCTTACAAATGAGCAACTAAAACTACTCCTCCAACTCTCTCCATTCTTGGATCATGAATCCAACCCTTTTCTCATCAAAAACCCTTTCATTTATAGTTAATAATCTATATCTACCCTAATGAGGTCTAAACCAAGGAGTTACATAGGATCCTCCTCCATTTAGAAGTCTTGTTACAAAAGATTCCAACAAAAGCCTAACAAATTCCTATTTTTTGGGGATTTTGTCTATGATGATAAATGCCTTTTGAAACAGGTCATCCTGATTGATCTGGAAATGGAACACATGTCCGTCATGTCCAAAAAACTCCTAAGAGGCCATTTGAACCTTCCTTGATAGGTGGCAACCTCCAAACAAGGCGAATATCCAACAACTATGCAAAATAGAGAGTTTGTCGTGCCAATTTACAGTGCATTGGTGTTTTAATTATATCTCTCGAATTACAAACTGGGTCAGGCTGAAATTTGGACAGCAAGTCAATGACATTATCATGATTCTCCACAAAATATTTAAGAAAACCCCACATCATCGTTTTTCATTTATGATCAAATATGCAAAATCAATTGCTGCAGGAAATGAGTTTGCAGCACCCCTGTCTACCGGTTCACAGCGCCAGTTCGCGGCGCCAAAAGGAAAAACCATCCAAAATCACTTTCTCTACCTTCAAATAGGATGAAAAACCCTCAAGGAGTACCTGATGGTCCTAAGGCTGCTATGGATGTTGATAAGTCCGAACGTGAGTGCCAGCAACCTATCCAAGCTACAATGCTCCTCCTTAACTAGTTCGCAGCGCCAGTTCGCAGCGCCAACTCAAATATAGCTTGCACACTTCGAGGAGGCTGTTAGTTGATGGTATGACATAATCCCTGGAGAAATGGTTAAATTGTAGGCTCTGAAAACCATAAATCCTCCTTTACATGATCAATCCTATGTATTAACATCTGGCTCCATAGGGGATGGCATGCTCCATGTGAGTTGCCAAGAACATGCAATTCAAGTGCCTTATCCATCCCATCTCTATCCACAAAACCTATATTGCTTAGAGCACCTCCGCTCCTTATTGAAAACTGAAAAATAATCACTGCAAATCAAAAGCTTGCATAGCAAGCTTATTTATATACATTCCTACATTAATCTATCCAGCTAAGCTTCTTTGCTTAATTGAAGTCATACTTCCAATGCAGCCAGGTGAGTATTGAATTGATGAAAATAACTCCTTCCATGCAATTGTTCAAAAGAATTTTCAAGTGATATGAAGCTTGCAGCAATAAGTTAGTAAGTAATGGATACTTACAACTATGATCTGAAATCATACCAACAACTGGATCATTAGAAACCTTTGAAAAATATAACTCTATGTAAAAATCCACGGGATCATGAAACTTATGAAGAGACATTTCTAATCGGTTAAGAAAACCATCTTGCTCCTCTGTGAAGGTTGATTCATCAATAAAATAATGGTCCTCATATACTTTACAACTACTCATATGTTGTTTGATGTTTGTTGCAAGTGTAGGTATAGAAATGATAGACATTTCCTCGTTGATCCTTGGAGTTTTTTGCTCAACAATAGGTGATACAGAGAATTCCAACTCCTGCTACAATTCTTCCTTATCTCCTTCATTGTATTCCCATGTCTTAGATTCAAATCACATGTTGATATATCGATCTACTCATTATCATTCGAATACTCAAAGGAAACAATTTGATTTTCATGACAACTTAAAACAGTGGGTACATTTGATACAATGTCAAAAGTATCTACATTTTGGCTATCGCTTTGAAGATCATCAACCTCTTGATCATAATGAAAAGTGTCTTCTACTGCAGCATACTCTTTATAACTATTTGATCCTTTACTCAAAAAATCAAATTCATAAGAACATTCTTGATAAAGGAAATCAGCTGCAAATTTCTCTTTACAAAACAAACAAAATGCAGCATGAAAATGTCTTAGTAAAGTAATACAAGCAACCGGGAGTGATCTAAACCAATCACGAGCTACTACATCTAAAGAGTATGTAAACAATTTGATGAGGACATATACATGTCTAACTTTCAGCTTAAGCATGCACTCGTGAAAATCTAGTAAAAACTCAGCTGGCATTTTCGAATTTTCCCCTCTAAACCTAGGAAGGTAGCCTTCCCATTCACTTCTATCAGGCACGGGGTTTGGAAAACCAGATATATTTGAGAAATCACAAAATTCATACCTATGAGCAAGAATCTTGTCCATTTCAAACCAGTGGAGTCACCCATAGATTCATCTATGATGAAACTAGAGTCGTTAGGTAGAATATTGCAGTCAAGCTGGTGTCCTACTCATGTCTACCATCAAGAGTTGGATATGATCGTTGTCGTTCTCCTAGGGAAGATTTATTCACTTTCGTCCTCGACAACGACACCAAAAATGTTAGCACTAGAAGTCACACCTAGATTGTTGTAGGTGTAAGCCTAGTGCCCATCAGAATATAAATGGATTAAATGGTTTGAGTAGGTGGATCAACAAGACTAGGAAAGAAAGGGAGAGGGCAGCAAATGTTTGCAGAGGCCTTCCATTGGGCATGGAGTCATAACATCCTACAGATCAAAGGCAATCAAATTGTATATTACACAAATATATATATAATGATGAGTAGAAGCATGGCGAATATGACAAAAGGAAGAACATCCATTGTACAAAAATAATTTCTGCAAACGGATAAAGATTTCTTAAACAATGAACAATGATTTAAAGGGCAAGCTACAACAGATCCTTTGTTGTTCATGAATCCATCAATCAATGGAAGCTATGATCCTCGGAACTTGCAATATATTCAAGCAAGAAGATGACAAAGAAATGGGAAAACAAAGAAGATAATCTGATAACAGCTCTCATGAATCTTTAATGGCGAAAAATGTCATTACAAACAGGCCCTCGAGCTTACAAATGAGCAACTAAAACTGCTCCTCCTGCTCTCTCCTCTCTTGGATAATGAATCCAACGCTTTTCGCATCAAAAACCCTTTCATTTATAGTGAATAATCTCTATCTATTCTAAGGAGGTCGAAACCAAGGAGTTACATAGGATCCTCCTCCATATAGGAGTCTTGTAACAAAAGATTCCAACAAAAGCCTAACAAATTCCTATTTTTGGGGGATTTTGTCTATGATGATAAATGTCTTTTGAAATAGGTCATCTTGATTGATATGGATATGGAACACATGTCCCTCATGTCCAAAAAACTCCTAGGATACCATTCGAACCTTCCTTGCCATGTGACAACCTCCAAACAAGGCGAATATCCAACAACTATGCAAAACAGAGAGTTTGCAGCGCCAATTTGCAGCGCACTAGTGTTTTAATTATATCTCTCGAATTAAAAACTGGGTCAGGCTGAAATTTGGACAAAAAGTCAATGACATTAGCATTATCTTGCATAAAAAAATTCAGAAAAACCCACATCACCGTTTTGGATTTATTATCAAATCTGTAAAAGCAGTTGCTACACGAAATGAGTTCGTAGCACCCCTGTCTGCCAATTCGTAGCACCAAAAGGAAAAACCATCCAAAATCACTTTATCGACCTTCAAACGGGATGAAAACACTCATGGAGTACCTGGTGGTCCTAATTCTGGTGTGTATGTTGATAAGTCCAAACGTGAGTGCCTGCAACCTATCCAAGTTACAACGCTCCTCCTTAACTAGTTCACAGCGCCAACTCAAATATAGCTTGCACACTTCGAGGAGGCTGTTAGTTGATGGTATGACATAATCCCTGGAGAAATGGTTAAATTGTAGGCTCTAAAAACCATAAATCCTCCTTTACATGATCAATCTTATGCGTTAACACACCTGATTATGTGAATCTCGTGTCACCTAAAAGTAAATATCCAAGTGATAGAAGGATAATTTTGAGAAAAAAATCATCTGAAATACAAACCAAATGCATAGCAAAAAACTTCTGCAAAGGCATAAATTTATACACAAGGACCATCATAAAAGTGTGGCTCGTTCTTAATAGGACAATAGTGGTCCCACACACACTCCCACATAAGAAACACAACTGACATGGGCAATGGACTTATCATATGCACCTTCACACACACACACACACACACACACACACACACACACACACACACATCTAAACCATGAGCTTAATAACCCACAAATGTAAACCTAGTAATTAACCCATGTACCTAATAGACACACTTAAATGACACACTCATGCACCTAGCCACACACCCATGCACTTGGAAAATGAAATTAGTTAACATGAGCAATGCACATAATCTCTACACATACCATCTAATCCATGCACATGACCCAAATAGTTAACCTATGCATTCATAAGCCAAGTACATAAAAAAACATAATACATAAGTGACACAATTAACATAATGATGGAGCTAACCTATGTGCCTACCTATGCATCTAATGTACCACACACCCAAACATATAAGAAACACGTCTATCATGAGAGATGAACCTAACCTATATTGCACCTAATAATGCATCTATCCCATGCAACTAACTAACCCACATAGATAACCCATGCACCTAGACAATGTGTGTGTGTGTGAGAGAGTGTGTGTGTTAGGGGTTATAGATTGTGTTAGGGAGTATAGGTTAGTGTGTTACAAGGTATGAATTAATGTGCTAAGGGATACATGTTAGCATGTTACAAGGTTTGTGTGTTGGTGAGTATGAGTTAAGAGTAATAGGGGATGATTTGCTAGTGTCTTATAAGGATAGTGTGTTAGAGGGTTTAGCTTAGTGGTCATGTGTGTTAGGGGGTATGGGTTAGTGTTTCATAGTTAACCCATGTATATAAGTATCCCACATAAGAAGCACACTCATGTACATGTATACATGTGATTTGACACCAATAAGACGTAATTGCTACATCAAAATTACACTAGGTAGATGCAAAGTAATCTGAATCGACACAAAGGTGAATACTAACCGATGCAAAAAAAGGACATGATTGAGGCTTAAAAGACATGGACACTGGATGCAAAGCATACAATATATGGAATTAAGACAATTAATTAAGATGTAATAATTAATTAATCTTTCTTCCCTCTTTGTAACCCTATCAAATACCATAATTAGTTTATTTTTTTCCAAATAAGGTAAAGTTGGTGCTACATCATGGGTTAATGTTATAGTGGGTGCCACCACTGCCAATTTTAGCTTCCACTTTAATTTTATATAAAATTATAAATATTAATGCTAAACTTGGTGTTCATCTAGGTGATAAATAAGGCACTAACACAGTCCTAACATAGCGCTAATAGTGTTGAGTTTAGTGTCATCTTGAAAATGCAGCACTAAACTCAATGTTAAATCTAGATGAAACCCTAGTGCTATACTTGGTGCTTAGGATGTTTCCTTTAGCACCAAACTTTGAAATAGCATCAAGTTTTTATAAAAAATGAAAAAAATACACTAAAATGTAAATGGAAGCAAAAGGGGAAGTTAAAGAGGAAACTAAGGTTCTATTGCAGTGCACATACACATCTAATCCATGCATCTAACCCTCACATGTAAGCCATGTAGTTAACAACCTGTGCACCTAATCCTTTTCTTGACACATAAAACCTTGTGAGGAAACCACCAAGCATTTCCCCACATTTTGCAGATGATGTAACAGTGACAATGTAAACCTGTCAATGTTAATTATGGCACTTGACTTGGCAAGGATATCAGGCAAGGCATGCAACAAAGGAAACCAACCGAAAAGATTGACCCCTAGACCTCCTACATGAATCTTAAATCACTCAACCACTTAAGCTATCCCACCAATATAAACAATGCACATAATCCATGTATATAAGCAACACAAATAAGCAATGCACCTAATATATGCACCCACCACACACCCTCACAAATAAGAAAAACCAATGACATCAAAATAACACTTAACATATGCACCTGCGCACGCTTGTAACCCATGCACCTAACCCTTGTTGGTTTGGATAGTCCAAATGTTATGTAACCTTGACTTAGTGGACATTTAATGTAGACGCATTTTGTACCTAACCCTGTCACTTAGTCCTCCTCATTTATAAGGTTGTTAGTGGGTTAGTTGTCCTCGATATTTAGGTGCTTAATGGACCTTCACAGTGAGGTAGTTAGTAGCATTAATGAGTTAGTTTTATGTAATCCCCATATAGTGGGACCCTGTCCACCATTGCAATGTGTGGTTGACCGACTAGTAAAAGGTAGACTTTATGATAGGTTTTCTACTTAGAGTTCACCACTCTACATCTTATGTCACCTCTTTTTTTATCGGTTTGCATCTTGTCATATTTTAAATTATCGTGTATTTTCTTATTTCATTCAATTATGGGCTAACATAATATTGTCCCTTAGAAGTGGTGGGTACCCTGAACCCTCTCTCTATGAGTTGTGACTACTTGAACCTTATAGGGTACCTTGAATCATCTACTTCCAATGTGGCATCATCAAAAGGATATTCTTCCTAATTAGATACTCAATGATGGTATTGTGATGTAGATGTTAGATTCTAGTGTCATAATTGACTCTAGCTCTAAAATGAGTTTTTCTTCTTCATCTATTAGGCATTGCTCTCTAAATTGTAATGCACTACTCAATAGATTTTTTCAAACAAGAGACATGGAAGACATTGTCAATGCATTAAGATGAGGGTAACTATAACGCATTTGAAATCTCCCCAATCTTGTCGGATTCATGGAATTTTGGGATAACATTTTAGATATTTTTGTGCTTTATGGGAAATTGTTTGTAAGGTTGAAAGCAAAGGTAAACCCATTTACTGATGTCAAACTATCATTGTAAAAAATTATGTTATGCTTCTTATTTCATTCAATTATTGGCCAACATAATATTGTCTTGTAGAAGTTGTAGTGTACCAAGAACCCTCTTTCTATGAGTTGTGATTACTTGAACTTTATAGTTATAAGGAATGTAAGTGTCATGGCTTGGTGAAGGAAAGACATTAAGTTCTTCAAAAGGGGTCATCTTGGTTGTTGTATCGTGTGGTGTGTTATACCACAATTATGCCAAGGGTAGCCATTTAACACATTGGGATTGTTTGTGAACAAGGAAGCAATGAAGGTAGCCTTCTAGGCACTTGTTTTCAACCTCAATTTGGCCATCTATTTGAAGATGATAAGCCAATCTCATAACTAATTTGGTGCCCCAAAAACTTAAATAAGTCTTTCGGCCAAAAGTGACAAGTTAATTTAGGATACCATTCAAACACAATCACCTTGGGTTATCCATGAAATTTGTGAATATACTTAAGGAAAACATATATTATTTGTCTAAAACATATATTATTTGACTAGCTTTGGAAGTGGCTTGAATGACTGAGAACTGGGCATATTTGGTAACTCTCAACAACAACAAATATAACATATTTTCCTTCTGAATTGGGAAGTTCAATTTTGAAATGCATCAAAACTTCCTCCCAATGTTAATTTGGAATGAGCAGGGGCTTAAATAGAACTAGAAATTTAATCGTTTCCCCATTATTATGCTAACAAGTCCAATGCTCAAATACAAACTTACGAACATTATCCTTAAGACCATTCCAAAAAAAAAAGCATTTGAATCTATGATATGTTTTAAAAAATATAGCATCTGACCCGTCGTAGGTGAGGCGTGTAATTTACATAAACCTTGTTGCTTGAAACTAGAATTTGGCACAAAAATATACAATTTTTATACCCCAAAATGTATGCTTCCCGAGTGTAATGTTCTGGAAGGCTAGAACCATATTGAAGGTGGTGTATCAACTACCATGGATGGGTCAACATGCCACTCATTCTTGACTTCTTTTATTCATGTCATCATGAGGGTAGATATGGCATATACATGGGGTGTATTTGTATGTTGTCTAGAGAGTGAATCAACCACAACGTTGTCATTTCCCTTTCATCAATGGCCTTAAAATCATAACCATGCATTTTAGTTTTCCGCTTTTGTTGCTCTTCAGAAAAGACTCCTTGCTCAAAAAAAATATTTATGGCTAGAGTGATCAGTCTTAGCTTTGAAATGCATTCCCAATAGATATTGATGCCATTTATTTATTACATTCAAGATAGTCGACATTTTTTGCTCATATATGGACTTGGAAAGATCTCTATCTTTGACGTGTATACTTTCAAAGGAAAAGGCTAACTACTTTTTGGTGATGGAGCATGTAGTCTTAGATAGTTCTGACTCATCGTGCTTCAGTGAGCTAGCTAAAGTAGTCATTTTTTCACACATTATCATATTAGGTCATGAGTTTTTTGAAAAAATCATCCCATGTGTAGAATTGGTCGAGGAGCCTCTTTGTTTCCCACCACTCATACCATTGAAATGGTTGAGCATCAAGGTGCAGGGCAATTGAGGGTACCATCTTATTCCAGAGATCTTGATATAGAAGAAATATTGTTCAATTTGGGCCAACCTAGCCTTTAGATATGTGCCATCAAACTTCTCGATGTTAATCTTGGGTTGGGATTAGCATTGTGACCTGAAGGAATTTATTGGACTAGAGAAGGAACTTGATCCTGGACCATACCCAAAATCCAAAGGGAAACATGATTTGTGGACTAGTTCAATGCATTAAAGATATCATCCATTTGTTTGGGAAGTTGTTTAATAGGTTGGATATGATCTTCTAAGGTGTGGATATAATGGGTGAGTGAGATCTTTGTATTCTATAGGAATGTGTGGCACTCTTGTTGATGCCATCCTTGACCTGATCAAGGTTTATAGGAGTTAAACTATAAGGGTGTATGGACCATGTATGGTCTATGATGGCTAAGAAACAGATGTTGGTTCAACTACTTGGAATCATATTGGATCACATAGGAATGAACAAAATGAGTGTTGCAGATAAGGTTTGGGTGATTTAGGGTTGCATATAGGGTTGGTTGATTTTAGGTTTGTGGTTATGGTTGGATTATTTTTATTTGTGATTTTGGTATAAAAAAATAATGAGATAGTCAAAGAAAAACGGTTGCCAAGAAAATAATGATGTGTGTAGGAGTGCTAAGAAGAATGCAAGATATGTATTAAAGATAAACTATTATGATACCATGTGGTTGACACTTTTTCAAGATTGGTGGTATATACACAAATATGCCATGTACATCTAATATTAGGAAATAACAAATAATGAGGTAAAAAGAAGATGATATTATATTATCAACCACTAGAATAGAAAACCTTCAATATGACTTCAACGGGATAACGTTCAAATAAGTTCACATCTCTCAACATAACCCATCCATATAGATAATGTGTTATGTAAAAACTGAAAAAAATAAATAAACAAAAAAAATAATAATAAATAAAAACATAATGCATGTAACATATATCATAGTAAAAAGATAATAGGATTAAAAAAAAGTAATAGTGTGAGTAAAAATATAAAAGGATTAAAAAAATAGGTAATAGTGTGAGTAGATACATAACATAGCATATGCATTGAGCGTACTCTTTGGTTGTTTGCACATGAGTTGGTGTTTGTTTAATGGCATGTAAACTAATAATTTTCACTGGTTCTCTCGCCATTAACTTATTCCACCTCAATCTACGCCTTGACAACACATACTTGGTTGTGTTGCATCCGTTATTTCTACCTAATCATACCCCTCTATGCAACCCTTTTTACCCCACTTTGTGGGGCTTATCCTTTACATGAGGGCTCTTCATGAATCAGTGTGATGCTTGTATGGTGGTGAATTCTTATGGGTTGAAATCAGTGTGCCCTGGGGCTTTTGGAGAACATTTAAACACAATCTTCAATCCAAAGATAGAAAGGGAAAACCATATTTGTGTTTTTTTGTAGGCTTCTTCTAAAAGTTTGTATATACATTCGGCCTTGTATTAACTTTAGAAATTATTCATGGTTCCTGCAATTAATCTCGGTTGTAGAGATTCGTCGAGTTAGATTCGATATATTGAGATTTGGAATGGGTTTCTCTTTGATTTGGATTTCACTTGCTATAGTTTGAGATCATGGTTGTGGAAGAATGGTGAAATCGTATGGTCGTGTAGCAACAAGAGAGAAAGTCCCACATTACAAATTATTTTTCTAATGTCACATGAATTTTTTTATATTTCAAATAGCATGAGATATGCTCTTTCTCATAGGTAATGGATTTATGTTTCACGATGTCACCAAGTCCAAATCAAATAGGGGATTTATTGCTTTTGGGATTTTATATATATATATATAATTTCAAGGGGTTTTAGGAGCATTTTGGCCATATATTTGGCTTATGAGTTCCATGAAATTTTTTATATTTCAAATAGCATGAAATATGCTCTTTCTCATAGCTAATGGATTTATGTTTCACGATGTCACCAAGTCCAAATCAAATAGGGGATTTATTGCTTTTGGGATTATATATATATATATATATATATATATATAGTATTTCAAAGGGTTTTAGGAGCATTTTAGCCAGATATTTGGTTTAAGTTCCATTTTGTTTTTTTTCAGTGTGATTTTGATTTTGCTAGATTTTTAATGACTTGATGAATGCCACTCTTTTTTCACCTCTTTGATATCTATTTTTCCTTGAAGGAGGAAGCTTCTTCTTTTGGACATTTTTTTTCAAGAATTCCATGTAATTTTTGAGGTATATATGTTTCATATAGACTTTGATTTTGATTCCATCAATTATATTGTGGCACTGGTTTGATGATCTTTCCAACAAATGGCTACACAATGGTGGTTGATAATTTATTTAGAAGCTATTTTACCCTGATAAAGATACTTGCTAATTGTTCTCGTGGAGCACTCACACACCATGTGCCCACTCAAACTGTTTTGTTCATCATTCATCATTTGATCATCATGCAATATTCACTTCACAAATCCTTCATTGCTCCCTTTTTACCTATTAGTATGGGATGTCATTTTGGCACAGGCATTTGTTAGATCACAAATTTTTGGCCTCTTTGGAGTATTTATTTTGACAATTGTATGTGTTTTTCCATTTTATGCCTCTACAACATATATTATTCAGTGTCAACATATCAACCATTTTATGAGTGTATGTTTTCTTCTTTTTTCATTTAACACTTTGGAGCACTTATGATATGTAAACAATCATGGATTTTCCCTAGAACAATTTGTCAAAACATATCTTGTTTTATGTTGAAATATTTTAGTATGTAGGCTTACTTCCCTAGATCTCAAATTTATTATCACTAGTCTATTGCTCAAATTTATGAAAATAATTGAAATGTGAAAATGAGAGAACAAGAAAATGAACACACCATCCACACAAATGAACACAAGATGTATCATGGGAAACTCGAAACTGGAGAAAACATGGCTAGAAGGTGAGGCATATGCTTTGTTCTCTTTTCTTTAGTTATGAAAATGAAAATACAGAGAAAGGGGCACTCACTATGGAGTTGCCTTTGACACTATGGCTTGAATGGTTGTTAATAGAATCTTCTTCATCTTTTTTTATGCTCCCAAATCCCACTCCTAGATGATCTGCTCATCTATGGAACAAGTACAATGCAAATAGAGTGGAACCTCGTCTCCTCCTAGCAACCCAATATTTAACATAGTCTAATAGTTGTCTAGGATTAGGGTTTTTTGCATGCATCAACCCTTAATTAGTGTTAGGGTTTTGGACCTTCTAGAATCCTCTTGAAACTCCACATGTGACTAGCCCCATATGTGAGTAATGGGGGCTGACATGGCATCTACTTGGTACCGTGGTGGTCAACAAGGTACGTCAACTTGTGAGAAGCATAACTTTTGCATACAAACTATGATTGAGCTGATTTTTACACAATCGGAAAGTTCTCAATGTGTAGAATATCATCAAGGGGTTTTAAGCTATGCTCATGAAATTTTGACCCAAAAAAGTGTCAGTTGATGCCTCAAAATGGCTCTGGAAGATTTCGAACCCCAAATCTCCAAACTAGGACTTGTGACTAAAATGGGCCTTGCAAGCAAATTCCTCCAATTTTTCCACCCATAAAGTACCAAGATAGATGACAAACTATATAATGATCCATCCTAAATCAACTTATGTGATTATTGTTAATTTTTTTGTCATTTTTTACCTCCATGACATATCCTTTTAACTTAAAGGATGTCATCTTTTGAAGATTGTTCCTTGACAACCTTTTAATTTTTTGAACTTGATCAAGATATTGTCAAATTGGTTATTGTAGGGGAATTGTTGTAATTATTTGTCCAATCTTTTGTAGCTCATCTTGTCCGAGTGCATATTAAGGGAGGATGTTGGAATAATATTTACTTCAACAATACTTAGTCTACATTTATTTTGTCCCCATCCTATGAGTCAAGCTTAAGGGTGATGTTGGTGTGAACACCCACTTTGTTATTTAATCTTTTCCTAGTTGTCATTTAATGATGACAAGTATGTTTGTTACACCTAACCCCATCACTTAACACTCCTCAATTATGAGGTTGTTTGTGGGTCGGTACTCCTCAATATTGAGGTGGTTAATGGATCCAATTTATGATGTCCTTAGTACCATCAATGAGTTAGTTATTCCTAATCCATATATCATGAGTTCATGTACCATTTCAATGTGTGGAACACCCTCTAATACAAGGTACAATTTATATCATGTTTTCTCCTTCGAGGTCTGTACCACTCTGCATCTCATGTCACCTCCTTTTATGATGGGTTTGCATCTTGCTATGTTTGAAACTATCATGTATTTTCTTTTGATGTTCATCACTATTTACACACAATCATATAACCCCCACAAATAACCCACAAGACACATGCACCTAACCCATGTATATGAGTAACACATTCATGAACATAAGTGATGCACCTAATTGTGCACCTACCCACACACCTCTACACACATAATCAACACACCTAACATGAGCAATGCATCTACCCACACACCTCTACACACATAATGAGCACACATAACATGAGTGATGCACCTACCCACACACCCACATGCATAATCAACACACCTAACATGAGTGATGCACCTAGCCTAACTTCAGTGCACATAGCTGACCCATGTACCTAACTTTAACATGTTTTGTATAATTCAAGCACATCTAACCCTTGAACCCTGATCCCTAAACTTTAAATTCTAATCATTGACCCTAAAACCCTGACCCTTGATCCCTCAACCCCAATCTCTAAACCCATGCAAAGGGACTAAAACATGACACAAAATTGATGCAAAAGTTAGTTTTGTGGATGCCATAATGATGCTAAAAGGATATAATTTAGTACTATACTACATGAAAATTGACACGTTGTAAACATAACAAGACAAAAGGAAGACACTGACTAGATGAAAAAGACTCCAAAATGACACAAACATAGACAATAATTCAATGATAGATAGATGTAAATAAGAAAAACAATTGCAGAAATGGAATCACGCCAAGGGATGAAAAAATGGACATGAAAGACACACTAACTAGATACAAAATTCATAAAAAAATATGCAATAAAAGGAAAAAATGAGACGTAAAAACAGAATCCCAAACAACAATCATATATCCCATTTTCCAATTTTCACCAAGTGAGCTAGAAAAATAAATGCTAGAACCTTTTATTGTAATAACGAGTGTTTTATTAGTATTTGTATTATGCTTATTTCAACCTTTGATTTATCCTAATTAAACTTAGAGTCCTTACCACTATCCCACATGCCCCATCTTTAAGCCCAATATGAATGCACATTGTGATCGCCACATAAACGTTGTGGAACACCTTCCACATAGTATTCGACTAATGTCCACTTCTTTCTGTCTCACAATCATTCTGTCAATGTCTTTTCCACCCTTAGCCCCTCTTGTCATTCTCCTATATTCAACCCATCTGATATGGAATATTCTCATGGATGATGACCCTATCTTCGCAATTTATTGAACCTACTAGCACACACCAAGTGATAGCTAGATATCGTCTAACCCCTTTTTGTCTGTGGGGATCTTATTTTTTTTGTGAATGGGAAAGTGTTCTCATTCAACCCCCAATGGGATTTCTCTCTAATTTTGTATCTAACTCTACTACTCGTTGATGTATTTCTCTCTCTTACTACTTTAACAATTAAAGTCTTTCATTTCCTCTAGTTGTATGATCTTACCTCTTTCTTACTCAAGATGTTGTATCTTCCCTAAATGTCTTTATCACTCCTGTTATTTTACTTCTTATCTACTTTGTTCCTCCAAAACACATTTATCAACTGAATGAGAAATGTGATCTCAAAACAAGAACTCTAGCTCTAAAACCCATAATTTTGGGTCATAAATACCAAAATCAACCCCCATTTAGAAAAGAGGTGATACCAGTAGCACCTTTTTTTTGTTAGGAGAGGGGGATTGAAATTACCACCTTTTGCAACCATGTCCTTAACAACCATATAATGTTTCCAATAAGAACATTAAAATCAACCCCTGAATCGAAAAGTGACACCAACAACATCTTCCTTTTTGGGGGGTCAAAATTACAATTTGTTTGAAGCCATAGATGTAAATCCCTTCGCAACACTCATCGAGCGCACACGCTCCTTAGGCAGACTCGGGGCAAGTTGGTCAAGAGGAACACAAGGAGTTTGTGATCAATTGGGCGGATGAATTCATATAGGCACATGCAAGAGCACCTTGGGTGCACGATGGTGACGTGTGCACCCAAGGGGGCACACGTCTCACTTGCCTTGAGACATGGGATGAAGACTTGGGTTGCATTTGGGAAAGGATGAGGCGACTTGGGTGCATGCCCAAGGACTGGATTTGCTTTCCCTTGGTAGCATGGGCACATTGAAGAGATCAGTTGACCCCATCAACACACCCATGATGATTCAAGTCGACCGGTTCAAGGAAACACACAAGGCAAGGGTGCACCCATGTGGATGGGGTGCGTCGGCATGAGGAGTGTGCCCAAGTGGTGGGATGTGTCGTTCCAAAAGGGCACAAAGGTTCAACGAGCACATGATTTCATGGGCACATCAATTTCGTGAAGGGGCACGTCAATTCAATGGGCGCGTTGGTCCGTGAAAGGGTGTGACACCCAAAGGACATGATGATTCTTGAGTGGAGTCATTTGGAGTCCATATAATAACGCGAGGAAAATGAAATAAGGAGGCATGTGAAAGAGCATGACAAACAAGTGATCAAGTGGGGTGAACAAGGCATGGAGAAAGCAAGTAGCCAAGGCAGAATTCAGTGAAGTCTTGATGTAGGTTTGTGGAAGGCGGGCCATGAGGCAAACCAAAGTCTTGGGCTAGCTTGGTGACTCTTGCGATGAAGAAGAGACAATTAGTCTCTGGAGGGTACACGTTTGGGGTGAACCACATAGTGTGCGAAGATTATTGCGACGGGGAAGTCTGTTGGGGGAAGATTTGTGTGTGAGTGTTTTGACTAGGTGAGGTAAGGTGAGTCGTGAAATTAGTCATGTGTTTTAAACTGAGCCAGTACTACCCATGTTGTAACTTTGTTTCACAATAATAATACAAGTCAGGTGTTAGGCACCGTTGGTGCCGCCCACACTATACTTGTGTGTCTCTTGTTTGTTTTGCAAGTGTTTTCTTTGTTTCACATGTTTTGTGAATGTATGCTTAAATGACTAAGTGTTAAGTTGGTAACAAATTGTCTAAATATACAAGTGAGTTACACAAAGTAGGAGTGTGACTCCCCCATATCTTAGAATGAAGTATGGGTATGCTCTAGGTGAAGCGGCATAGTCTAAGCCAATATCTTTGGTGTTTCCAAGATGCCAAATGAGAAATTTCACGATGTCGCACGCCCTAGAGAGAGGATGAGACTTAGCATCTCAGGTGGGTCTCCAAGGGGGTCATGACAATAGCTTTAACAACCTGTATCATTGCAACCAAAAGCTTAAAATTGACCCCAAAATTGAAAAGTGGCACTCCTAGTAGCACCACTTATTTTTTCAAGGTCAAAATTGCAAGTTTTTTTAAACCAATGGTCTTGACAATTGGTACCCTTACAACCAAAATTTTAAAATCAACCCCCAAATTGAAAAGAGGTGTTATTGGTAGCACTCCACCACTACTTTTTTCGAGCTTAAAATTGCAAGATTTTTGAAACCATGGTTTAAAAGTCTAGTATCATTGCAAACAAAACCATAAAAAAAGGGGCAAAAAAAAAACACTAAGCAAAAAGGAAACATAAATAAAAATAGAGAGAAATAAACGAAAAAAAAAAGAAGGAAAAAACATGTTTTTTCAAATTAGAAAACAATTTTATAAAAAAACACTTGTAAATAATAATAATAAATGGAAAAAAAATCTTTGTACCCCCTTCCTAATTTTTTTAAGAAAAATAACTAAAATAAGAATAAAAATTGCATTTAAAACAAATTTGAATTTTTTTTTATTGTAAACTTTTAAAAAAATAACAATGCAATTATATCATAGTTGCACGAGAATCGCTCTCGACATCTCTGAAAATCATTTCAACGTTTTTGGGAACGATTACAAAACACCGGCAATTGGCTAGGAACGGTTTCAGAAACTTGAGATCTTCAACATCAAGGAAATGGGTACTTGGGAACGAGTTTCCAATATAGAGAACTTTAAATTAAAATTCTATTTTTTGTATTGATAAGTACCAATTTTTGGTTTTATTAAATTAAAACGCAAATATTTATATTCAATTAATACAAACACCTAATTTGTTACAAATATTTTTATTATATTTATTCAAAATATCAATATGAAACAAAGACTAAACTACGCGTAAATCTTATTTCAAAAATTATTTAAATAAAAAAAATCAATAATACTCACTTTACAGTTGTGTATATGAATAACTTTTAATGCATGTAAGTTTGCCTTCAAGCCCAAACTAAACATGAAAATTGAAAGCATTTGCTCCACTCCGTTGTTGATGCAACCATATCATTGATTTTTATTGTATTTTCACAATACGAGAGTAGTATTATTTAGCTTTTTTCCAATTAGAACTAAAACCATGATTCAAATTTACAAACATGTTCAAAGTTTATATATGTAAAGTTTAATTTTAAAAATATGTTAAGCGTGGCTTTAATGCAAGAAGGTGGGGACTACGAAATCAATTATGCCACTCATGATCTAGATCTAGTTTAAACTATAATGGCTTTGAAGTTGTAGAGACATTATTTAATGGGAAGACAGTTCGTGCTAAAAAATGATCAAAAAATTCTTGAGCACATTTTCACCCAAAATGACCTTAATGCCCAAAAATGATGTTGGAGTGAGTTGTTTAGTGAATACAATTCAGGGTATCCTTCGTCAAAGGAAGGGAAAACAAGGTTGTAGATGATTTAAGCAAAAGACCCAGAATGCATTCAGTACTACCATTGAGAGCTGACTTAAGGGACAAGATTGTAAGGCACCTTCTAGAATATTAACGGTACCAACGAATAAAATTTTCCTTGTAGGAGGGATTACCTATGATATTTGAATGGGAGGATACACTTTATAGAGTGATGGATAGTTATGGTTTAGGGGTCGGATGTATGAGCCAGAGAATGAAGATCTTGTTGGACAACTGAGAGGGGGGGTGAATCAGTTGTTACTGTGCTTAAAAAATTATGCCCATTTTAAACTCTTTATCGAACACTCAATGACTATCACAATGATGCAAGGAAGTAAGCAATAGAATATTAAACATCAATCACACACATGAAATATACAGAGACAGATATTTCATGAGGAAACCCTTAAAGGGAAAAACCTCTTATTCTTGATATGATAAGTAATCTTTATTTTCTTTACATTATCATTCTTATGAGCTCCAACTCCTCTTGAAGCTACAACCTCTTTTTTATAAGAAACAACTTGCTGAGAGAACCAACTCTCTGGTTTCTCTAGCACCCACTAGAAGGACCAACTCTCTGAGTGTACCAGCACCAACTGGATGGAAACACCAACTTCCACTCACACAGGCACCAACCTGTATAACAGAGAACAATAGTTCTCCCTTGCACCACCCTACCACCCTAGTTTTTCTGGCTACAACCAGATGGAAGCTACAACTCCCTATGTTCAAGCACCCACTTCAAACTTCTAAGGACAACAGTCCTTCCTAGCACCTCCCTACCACACTGAAATATAAATCTTTGATTTCTTAAATTTATCACAGTGATACAACATTTATCTATGGCTTACCAGTCTCATCATTGTTCTGTTACAGTGCTCTTCTCTACCTGCATCAGTGTCTCACTTCTCGTGCCCTTGCACTTTATGTTCTTCTGCATTTTTTCTCTATGCGCCATCTCTGCTCTATGCGCTATGCCTCCGCATTCTCTTCACTGTTCCACTGTTCTTCCCTTTAGGTTGTTCACTGCCTCTCGACCTACACACGCCTTAGCTAACCAGTGAATTGTCCTCTCTTCTCTATTCTGCATGTTTTTCTTATGTCGAGTCATAGGCAGTGGAAACCGCTTGTTTTTAGTTAACACTTCCACTTACACTGTCCTTCCACTGTACTAGATCAATGGTTGAGAATGCATCTGAAGTGATCTTCAGATCAGATGACTCGTATCCACTTCAAGACTTCAGCATTCGGGACTTCGAGACTTAGGGCATATGCTGGTGGTAAAACTCTCGAAGTAAAACTCCCAGAGTGAAATCACTTGATGACGTGTCATGAGCCTAGTAGCTACCACGTGTCACTCGGATTTGTGATTTGGATGTACCTGAAGTGTCGAATCAACTTGACACTTGTCATTGTCTGATTGTGTCACGTGTCCTTGCTGACGTGGATCCTCATTCACTTCGAGACTTCAGGTATTTTGACTTTTCAAGTCGCCAATTCTTCCAAAGTGAGAATCCCCGAACAATAACCTCCTCGCAACTTTTAGACCTAAACTAAACGTTGTTCGTCGATCATGTTCTCCGATCGACGGCTCGATCTTTCTGCGATGCTGATTTTCTAGCTTATCCTGTCCTTCCACTTCAAACTAATCTGACAGTTGTCATTTACTCTGGCTCTTCAGACTTTGGGTTTTTCAAGTCTCAAATTGAAAAAAAAATCCTTGAAGTGATTTTCTCTAGAGTTGACGATCGTGTGCCACCTATCAGTCTTGACGATGGACAATCCCTGCTTACTTCAAGACTTCCGGACTTTGACAAGTCCCCTCTCCTACGCTCATCAAAGGCTTAACCTTCTTGCATTTATTTCTGGATCCAACGATTTTTTATCCTCGGTGCTTAGATCCAATGGATCAGATCTGTACTTATCATTTGCTCTTCCTCTGGTCACTGGACGCTGATCTAACGGTCATCGGGTATTCAGGATTGGTGATCCAACGGCCACTGTCGTTCTTCCTCCTGAGATTTATGATCTCTATGACTTATAAGGTTTTCTAAGTGTTCAAAGATCTCGACCTTTTCTCCTCCTACGATTCCTTCTCTTGGACCTCGGTTGCACTTCTGGAAAGCGCAAGGCACTATCTCTTTTGAGCTTTGATCTCTGCATATTGTTTGCTCCTCCTCCTAAGCTTACGCTTCCTTCTGCTTCTCCTGTTGTTCTTTCCATCAATGACAAGCACATGCTTTCCTGTAAAACATGCCAACAATATCCTCCTTTGGCATTGATGGCAACCCTAAAAGGATGCACTATTTCGCTTGGACCTCCATCTGTAGCATTCAGACCACTCCTTTCTTCCCCTTTGATATCAATGTCAAAGAAAAAACATGATCCCCCTGAGTTGTTGCAGTACCTTACGAAGGTATCAGATATTCAACCAACACATACTCCCCCTGACATGATGGAATCTCTTAGGTGAGAGAAGGGATGAAACCCAACTTCTGACGAAGATATTCAAAAGGTGTCTTGGCTAGGGGTTTAGTAAAGATGTTTGCAATTTGTTCTGTGGAAGGAATATAATTCAGCTAAATAGCTTAGTTAGTAACCTGCTCTTTGAGAAAATGATACTTTATTGGGATATGCTTCGTCTTTGAATGGAGAATAGGATTCTTTGAGACACTAATGGCACTGGTGTTATCATAGTGAAGTGGAATTGGATCAGTATAAGTTACCTTCAAATCTGCAAGAGTTTGTATCATCCATAAAATCTGAGTGCAGCAAGTAGCAACAGCAATGTACTTTGCCTCTGTAGTTGATAATGAAATAGATCCCTACTTCTTACTAAGTCATGCTACTAATGAATCATCTAAGAATAATGCACCTCCACTTGTGCTCTTTCTCTCATCCAAACAATTTTCCCAATCAGCATTTGAATATGCAGTTAATTGTAAGTTCTGATTTCTAGGATACCAAAGACCATAAGTCATTGTACCCTTCAAATATTTGAATATCCTCTTGATAGATGCTAAATGACTTTGTTTAGGGGCAGACTGATAACGACCTACCATTCCAACAGCTTGCATTATATCAGGATGGGATGTTGTGATGTGCAGAAGACTGCCTATCATTGATCGATATGTTCTTTGATCAACATCAGGTGAAATATCGTATTTATTGAGCTTTCAACCAACCACCATAGGTGTACTAACATGAGAGGAATATTCCATCTGAAACAACTTTAACATCTCTTTCAAATACTATTCTTGAGAGATAAATATCCCTGCAGAACTTTGATTGATTCATAAACAAAGGAAATATGATAGTTCTCCTATCATGGACATCTCAAACTCGGTCTGCATTGAATTAGCAAACCACTGAACTGAAAGGTCATTAGTGCACCCAAAGATAATTTCATCTACATAAACCACAACAACTAATAAATCATCACCTTCAGACTTTATATATAGATTATTGTCAAAAGTACCTTTCTTGAACCCTTTGTCCTGTAGAAATTTATCCAGTCTATGATACCAGGCTCGTGGTGCCTGTTTCAGTTCATATAATGCCTTTTTCAACTTACAGACATAGTCAAGATTATTTGTTAGTGAAAATCCTTCAGGTTTCTCCATCTATACTTCTTCTTCTAGGTATCCATTAAGAAAAGATGACTTAACATCCATCCGATATAATTTAAAGTTCTTATGACATGCATAGGCCAGAACCATTCTGATGGCTTCCAATCTTTCCATTGGTGCAAAAGTTTCATAAAAATATTGTCCTTCAACATGTGCATAACCCTTACAAACCAATCTGGCTTTATTCTTAACAATTTGTTCTTGTTCATTCATTTTGTTCTTAAACACCCATTTGGAGCCAATTACATTCTTATCTGCAGGTCTAGGAACAAGCTCCCAAGTATTGTTCTTCTCAATCTGATCCAGTTCCTCATTCATTGATTTTAACCAATTTTCATCTTCACTGGCTTCATTGAAGTTATTGGGTTCCACCATGGATATGAAGGCTATATGTTATTGCTCGGTGTCTTTGATTATCCTTCTCTTGGTTTGTACACCTTTGTCTTTCTCACCAATTATCTGACTTGCGGGATGATTCTTTTGAGTAATTCTGGAGGAAGGATTTGATGTTGTCTGATGATTTGAGTCTGCCTGGGTATTTGTATCTTCATCTGACTCAGAGTCTTCTTTTTCTGATTCTTGGACATGTTTGTCTTCAACTTCAACTATATCCTCTGTTGTTGATTCAATATTGTTCTCCTCTCTTTCTGGGACTCCTTCATCAACTTTTATGTCAATACAATCAACTATGAAGCCTCTTATTATAGCATCTGTATCATTTATTGTTTGTAGCATACCCTAAGAATATGCCTTCATCATCCCTGTCATCATACTTGCCAAGGTTTTCATTATTATTCTTTATGTAGCACTTACTCCTAAAGACTTTGAAGTGTTTGATTGAAGCAGGTATTCTATACCACAGTTCATAAGTTGCCTTGTCACTGTGTGGTCTGGGGTGATCTTTGTTAAGAATATGGATTGCTATGTGCATTGCTTCTACCCAATAGGCTTGACCAATGTTCTTCTCATTCATCATTGACCTGGCCATTTGCTGAATTGTTCGGTTTTGCCTCTCAACTACTCCATTTTGTTGTGGAGTTCTTGGGATTGTGTATTCTCTTTTGATCCCATGTTTATCACATAATTCCTTGAAATCACTTGGCATAAATTCTCCTCCTCTATCTGATCTTACAACCTTTAATCTGTTGCATGTTTGATTCTCAGTTAAAGCCTTAAATATTTTAAATTTCTCAAATGTTTCAGCTTTTTCTTTGAGAAAAGCAACCCAAGTAAGTCTGGAGTAATCATCAATGATCAACATAAAGTAGTTTTCCTTCCTAGTGCCTTCCTGTCTTGATGGTCCACATAAATCCATATGAACTAATTGAAGTGGTTTCTCTGTTGAAGTAGACCTCTTGGATTTAAATTGTGTCCTGGTTAGCTTTCCTACTAAGTAGGGTTTACACACAGAGTATTGTGGCTTTGATATTCTTGGAAGATCTTTGGTTGCCTCAAGATTTTTGAGCTTGATTAAGTGTTCAAAGTTTAGATGTCCAAGTCTCCTATGCCATAACCAGCTTTCATCATGTTTTCTTAGATGACACTCTTCTTTATCTTCTTTTAGCACATATACATTGTTTTCTTTCCTTATGCCTTTAGCCACCACATGTCCTGAGTTTACAGACTTTATCTTACAATCCTTGGAAGTGAACACCACTTCACATCCTCTGTCACACATTTGACTTACACTAAGAAAATTATGTTTCAGCCCATCTACAAGCAGAATATCCTGGGATTTTCCTTTACCATTACTCAAACTCACCATCCCTTTACCCTTGATTTTACCTGGTTCATCATTTCCAAAGGTTACATTTCATGTTTTGCTTTTACTTATAGACATAAACTTATCCTTGTCTCTAGTCATGTGCTTGGAACATCCACTATCTATATACCAGGGGTCTTTTCTTTTTGAGTTGAAAGTAATAGACCACATTTTTCACTATCTTTCTTTTTCCATGTGTTGGCATTTCTAGCTAAATGTTTTATCCTTGGATCTGCCTTGTACTTCTTTAGATGGAAGTTTGCAGCTTTGTGGCCGAATTTATGACAGTTATAACAATCAAGCTCATTGTACAGTAGGTCAAAGTTAATGGTGCTACGTCGTCTATTCATTCGCTGCTTAGTTCTATGTTGTAAAGATTGTTTATTTCTTGGCCTCCTCGGTTGCATGTCTCTAAACTTAATTTGACAATTTGCAATCTTATGACCAAAATTAGAACAGTAAAAATAGTAACCATGGAAGAAATTTTGGTACCTCAAGGATGGCCTTCTTCTTGGCATTTGTTTCTCCATCTTCTAATCTCTTTGTTTTTTATCAGGGATCATCTTGTCTTTATTAGCTTTTGGTGACAGAGTACTCTCATGGTCTGATTGTCTGCTGACTTGGAACTTGATCATCTTTACTAGCTCTTTGTTTTCTGGTTGTTTACTGCTTGAACCATTTACATAGCCTAAACCAGTCTTCAACAAGGGAGATCTCTATTTGCTCAGAATGTCATTTATTTTTGTTGTGGCTTTAATGCTTGGAAGATTTTGGAGATACAATGTTTTAAATTTCTCCATCTCTTTTCTAGTTTTTACTACCTCTTCTTCCAAGGATTCACATCTTGCCTTATTTTTTGATAACTGTTGTTTCAAAATTTCCTCTATTTTCTTTGCCTCTTCTAATTCCACTTTTAGCAGGGCAAAGTCTCCATCGAGTTCTTTATTGTCTTTCTCAAACTATATCAGCAATTGTTTTTGCTTTTTCTTCTTAGATCTGAGTCTAGCAATTTCTTCTAGAGCACTGATCAGTTCTCCTTCCAAGTCAACCACAACCTCTTCATCTTCAACATCACTTCCTTTGCTTTTATTATCGTAATCCTCTTTGGCCATAAGCATAAAGTCATTAACCTTTTCTTCACAGGAAGAGTCACTATCTGTGTCTTCTGAAGATTCATCATTGTTTACACATAAAATTTTCTTTTTACCAAATCTCTTGGGTTTGTACTTATTTTCACCTTCAGAATTCTGATCATGCTTCTTGTGTGGACACTTATATGCAAAGTGACCTATCTTTCCACAATTAAAACATTTGAAGGGCAATTTGCCTTGGTATTTGCCTGGTCCTTTCTTTAGTCTTCTCACAAATTTTGCTTCAATTTCATCAAGCTCATAATCATCATTCTTATCTGCTTTAAATGATGCTTCTCTAGAGGTGGGTTTATCTTTACCTGTCCTCGTTTCATAGGCAGTCAGAGTTCCTAGGAGTTGGTCAATAGACAGAGCTTTTAGATCATTAAGTTCTTCTATAGCAGAGACCTTTGGGTTGAACCTATCTCGCAGAGATCTCAAAATTTTATGAACTAAAGAGACATATTCATTTTTTTCACCAAGTCCTATCATTGAATTTACTTATTCTTCAACTCTCAGAAAGTACTTCCCAACAGTTTCATCCTCTTTCATATTTAACTGTTCAAAGTGTAATCTATAGGTTTGAAGCTTGGCATCCTTTACCTTCTCATTACCTTCATAACTGCTAATGAGTTTGTCCCACATCTCTTTGGCAGATTCTAAGTGCATAACTTTTACAAATTTTGTTTTTGCAAGCCCACTCAAAATAGCATTCATAACCTTAGTGTTGAATGTGAATTCTATCTTGTCATCCTTATAAGATAGTACAAATGGCTTTACATAACCATTCTCTACCACATCCTAGACATCTGCACCTAAAGCCATTATGTAGGTTATCATCTTAACTTTCCAGAAGGCAAAGTTTGTTCCATTGAATAAGGGGGCCTTATTGGTTGAAGTTCCTTCATGGCTAGTCATGTTTAAGCTCTAGGATATACCCTTAGATAAAAGGAACCCACTCTGATACCAATTGTTGGACAACTAAGAAGGGAGGTGAATCACTTGTTACTGTGCTTAAAAAAGTATGCCCATTTTAAACTCTTTACAGAACACTCAATGACGATCACAATGATGCAGGGAAGTAAGCAATAGAATATTAAACATCAATCACACACATGAAATATACAGAGACGGATATTTCCTGAGGTAACCCATAAAGGGAAAAACCTATTTTTATTGATATGATAAGTAATCTTTATTTTCTTTACATTATCATTCTTATGAGCTCCAACTCCACTTGAGGCTACAACCTCTGTTTTACAAGTAACAACTTGCTTAGAGCACCAACTCTCTAGTTTCTCTAGCACCCACTAGAAGGAAGCACCAACTCCCTGAGTTTTCCAGCACCAACTGGATGGAAGCACCAACTTTCACTCACACAAACACCAACCTGTCTAACATGGAACAATAGTTCTCCCTTACACCACCCTACCACCCTGGTTTTTCTAGATGCAACCAAATGGAAGCTACAACTCCCTGTGTTCAAGCAACCACTTGAAACTTTTGAGGACAACGGTCCTTCCTAGCACCTCCCTACCACCCTGAAATATAAATCTTTTCTTTCTTAAATTTATCACAGTGATACAACATTTATCTATGGCTTACCAGTCTCATCAGTGTTATGCTACATTGCTCTGCTCTGCCTGCATCAGTGTCTCACTGCTCGCGCCCTTGCGCTTTCTATTCTTCTGCATTTTAAGCTCTATGCGCCATCACTATTCTATGCACTATGCCTTCTCATGCTCTTCATTGTGCCATTGTTCTTCCCTCCAGGTTGTTCACTGCCACTTGACCTACACACCCCTTGGCTAACCAGTGAATTTCCCTCTCTTCTCTATTCTGCATGTTTTTCTTACGTTGAGTCCTCTGCCTGCTCATCATGGCAACTCTTCATCTTCTCCGATGGTTATGTCTAGTTTGTTCATCATCAGTGGGCTTTATGCTGAGATCATTTAGCTTCTCTGGAAGTCGAAACTCTTCATCTTATCTGTCAGTTAAAGCTAGTCAATTATGGATTCTTTGGCTTCTAATCCCCTTCCTTCATGTGACCATCGACAGTGACCAAACATCTATCCAAAAAGGTGCTTCCCGATTTCTGTCTAGTGAGCACTAGCTCTGTTTCACAATATGAACTTGAGCTATGAGCTTTATGTGACCACACGATTGCGAGCATGTCCATAGGCGGTTTGAGGGCAATCCACTTTTCACCCTGCAATTCACTACGAGCCTCCAATCGTCCTTTCTCCAAAACCGTGGTTTCAATTGCGGTCTGATTACGAAAAATTAAGACCCTAGCATGTTATGGCCCCGCAATGGAGCACGACCGTCGATCTCATGATCTTGACGGTGCTCCTGAAAGGATGATTCAGATCTATCCTCTCAAGTCTTCGGACCAGATCTCACCTTCCTACATCAACAACTGAGATTTACTTCGTGATCCGGGCTCTGGGAGTTTCAAATCTCAAACCTTGTTGTTGTTGACTGGATATCTTCCAGAATGGAAGATCTGCTAACATCTATCCTCTTCAATTGACGAATCTACCTTCTTTTCTTTGTCCATGCACGATCCTTAGTCTCAACGATCAGGTGACAGGTGGCCTTCCAAACCAACGGATGAGATCGATTTAGCCTTTCGAGCTTCAGGACTTTCGATTCTCAAACTCCGCTTGCTCCCGGAGCATTTCACCCAGAGTCCACGATCCAACAATGCATGTCCCTTTTGGATCGATAGTCACAATCCTTTCGGGTATTTTAGGTTCAGAAATTTCAACTCTCAACTTTTTTTCATCCTTCCTTTGCTTTTTCCTGGAGCTGAAAATCCACTGACGCGTGTCCTCTTTAATCCAATGACTATCCTATGCTCTGGGAATTCAGCCTTCGGCAATCTCAAACCTTTCTCCTTCGTGTTTTCCCGGAGTAGTTTCGCCCGGAGTTCACAATTCGTTGACACGTACCTTACTGCACGATCAACAATCATAAGTGACTTCGGCACTTCGGAACTTTAGGCTGATCACTGCTTCATTCTCCTCCAGAGTGGTCACCTGCTGAATAAGTCATAGGCGGTGGAAACTGCTTGTTGTTAGTTAACACTTCCACTTACATTGTCCTTCCACTATACTAGATCAATGGTTGAGAATGCATTCGAAGTGATCTTCAGATTGGACTACTCGTATCCACTTCGGGACTTTGGCATTCAGAACTTCGGGACTTAGGGGATCTGTTGGTGGTAAAACTCCCGAAGTAAAACTTCTGGAGTGACGTCGCTTGATGATGTGTCATGAGCCTACTATTTTCCACATGTCACTCAGATTTGTGATTTGCATGTACCTGAACTGTCGAATCAACTTGGCACTTGTCATTGTCTTATTGCGCCACGTGTCCTTGCTAACGTAGTATTGCTGACGTGGATCCTCATTCACTTCGGGATTTCAAGTATTTCGACTTTTCAAGTCACCAATTATTTCGAAGTGAGAATCCCCGAACAATAACCTCCTCATAACTTTTAGACCCAAACTAAACGTTGTTCGTCGATCATGTTCTCAAATCGACGACTCGATATTTCTATGATGCTGCTTTTCTAGCTTATCATGTCCTTCCACTTCAAACTGATCTGATGGTTTTTGTTTACTCTGGCTCTCTGGACTTCGGGTTTTTCAAGTCTCAAATTGAAAAAAATCCTTGAAGTGATTTTCTCCGAAGTTGAGGATTGTGTGCCACCTGTCAGTCTTGATGATGGACAGTCCCTGCTTACTTTGAGACTTTGGGACTTTGACAAGTATGCTTTCCTACGTTCATCAAAGGCTTAACCCTCTTTCATTTATTTCTGGATCCAACGACTGTTGATCCTTGGCACTCAGATCCAACGGATCAGATCTGTATTTCTCCTATGCGCTTCCTCTGGTCACTGGATGTTGATCTAACGGTCATCGGGTATTCGGTATTGGTGATCCAACGGCCACTATCATTCTTCCTTTTGAGCTTTCTAATCTCTCTGAATTAGAAGGTTTTCTAAGTGTTGAAAGGTCTCGACCTTTTCTCCTCCTGCGAGTCCTTCTCTTGGACCTCGGCTGCACTTCTGGAAAGCGCAAGGCGCTATCTCTTCTGAGCTTTGATCTCTGCATATTGTTCGCTCCTCCTCCTGAGCTTACGCTTCCTTCTGCTCCGCCTATTTTTCTTGCCATCAATGACAAGCATATGCTTTCTTGTAAAACATTCCAACAGATCTTAGGATATTGATAATGGAGGAAGCCCATATAGCCCCTTATGTTGCACACCTGAGGGTAAAGAAAATGCATGTTGACCTGAAAAAGTCAATTTTTTGCAGGGATGAAAAAGGATATAACACAATTTGGAGCTCGATGTTTGGAATGTCAACAGGTTAAGGAAGAACACCACCACCCTGCAAGTCTACTACAACCCCATGCTATAAAATAAATTAAGTGAGAAGTTGTTTCAATGGATTTTGTGGGAGGCTTGCCTATGACCTCCTAAAGACATGACTACATTATGGTAGTCGTTAACAAGCTAACCAAGAGTTACCACTTCATTCCAATTAAGAGCACCTTTGATGTGCTAGCCATAGCTTAGGTTTTCCTAAAAGAAATAATTCTCCTTTATCGAGTACCTCAAAAAATCATATGAGATAGAGATTCACAATTCACTTCTAGGTTTTGGCAAAGTCTCTTAAAATCCATATGTATTAAACTCAACTTTAGTACTGCTTATCATCCTGAGACTAATGGCCAGATAGAGAGAGCTAATCAAATACTTGAGGATATGTTAAGAATGTATGTCATGGACCAATAAAATTAGTAGCAGAAGTATCTTTCATTGGCAGAATTTGCCTACAACAATAGTTATCATAGATCCATTCAGGCAATCCCATACAAAGTCCTATTTGGAATACCTTGTCATACACCTTTAAGTTGGGATCATTTAGAAGATTGGGTCATATTGGTGTTGGGTATGTGTTATATTCTTTCCAAGATTGGTCCCATGTACTATACATTGATATGGGAGCAAGGGGTTTTCCTAGTTTGTGTTTCCAAGGTAAAAATATATGTGTAATGTGCGTCTATGCCATTATATCTTTTGTGTTTCTATTAAGAATTTGTTTTACAATAATTAATGGTACAAGGTTAAAATTTACAATTGGGACCTGAGGTGCTCCAAGAAATGGAAGAATAGATGGTTAAAGTTAAGCAAAGGCTTAAGGAAGCTAGGGATCGTAATAAAAGTTATTCAGATGGTAAGAGAACTAATAGAAGCCATAAGGAAGGTAACAAGGTTTTCATTAGATTCAAACCTTCTAAGAGTTCCTTTAGATTTGGTAAGGGAATAAAGTCATCCCCTAGGTTTTTCGTACAATTTAAGATACTAGAAAGGATCGGACCAGTTGCTTATAAGCTTAGGCTTCCATCCCATCTAAGAAAGATGCACAATGTATTGCAAGTTTCTGTACTTAGGAATTATATACCCGACCGATCCCATGTGTTTAAATTTGAGGGATTACAGGTTTCTAGGGAGGGAACCCTTCAAGTCGAACCATTCTCTATACTGGACCACAAGATTCATAGGCTTAGGAGTTGAGAAATTGAACAAGTCAAGGTCCAATAGCACAAATATAGCCCAGGGTCCACTACCTAGGAGGATGTAGAGACCATGTGTCATGATTTTCCTTATCTATTTGATTAATTGTTTTTATGAGTCGGACTGGACTGACTAACTTAACTTAGACAAATGCATATCCCAGATGGGGGTTTTTGGATATATATTTATTTTTAATCCTGAATGGTGTTGATTGAGATAAATATTATATGTCGATGTGATCATTCTACATATGCTCTGTGGTTACTAGTGCTATGCTAAGGATCCCCTGGTATTTAAATATGCTATGATGTTACGTTAATTTGTGGTTCCATTTATTATGTTTATGTAATATATCTTTGATAAAAATACATTGAGGTTACAATATTATGATAGTATGTCATGATGTGATGGCATGTGGTACTTGCATACAACTTTTATGACGAGATGTTTAATGATGACATGTGTGAGCATGTGGTGTCTTACTATTCAAGATGTCATGATGACAATGATGTTGAGTTCTCATCATGACATGAAAGAATTAGCATGTGGATTATTTTCTATCAAATGATGATATTATAATTATAGCTAATGAATTGGTTACATATTGTGAGGTGGTGATTGACAGGAAATCCACTAGTGTTTTGAGAGGGTTGGTTTATTTAATGGTCTTGTTGGAGCCCATATCTATGAAGGAGAATATCTACAAGTAACGCCTTATGGGATGATGACAAACTCAATCAACCAGCATGTGCCAGTGGTTCCTTTTCCTAGTGGAACCATATTAAGAAGGCCATAGTGCATGATATAGAGTTGTCGTGTTGAATTCCAGGAGAAGGGATAGAGTGTTTCTTGTTGGTGGCATTGTGGGATTGGACTTTGATGCATGGGGCTCGTACTTGGTAGTTGCAGAAGGAGTTTAGGTCTACCTTTTGAGATGATTGGTGTATGTGAGTACTAATCTAGATATTTTCTTGGGAAGATGAGGTCTCGAGCCTTGGGGTTCTAAATAGGCTGGGAGGTTTTGAGCCTAGTTCCAAAAGTCGGGAAGAAAAATTTGGAAGCTAGCATAGGTAGTTGATTGAGGACTCAAGGGCTCTCAGTTGTATTGGCTGAAGGGTTGGTTGGGAAGAGAGTAGGCCCCCACACTTTGTTGCAGTCAGTGGTATAAAAGCTCAGAGAACTTCTGTTCTACACTCACTTGTGTTGTAAATAATGGTGTTTAGCACTCTCAGGTAAACTCCTCACCACTCTTATCTCAAGTGAATTGTGCAACTACTAAAATAATTTACTTTCTTTTATAAATGGTTAAAAATGTATGTGTTTTATATCCACTTTATTGATTTCATGTATTAAAGTTAAAATGGCTAGATCAACCATTACAAATGTTATATATGTATTTTGTTTCTCATTTTCTAGTTGAATATTTATGGATATTAAAGTTTTAGTTTCTATTAAATATAATCATATAATTATTACCACAAATTAAATTAGCAATTTTGTTAGTATATTTGTTCGAGAAATACAAGGTTTTAATTTCGTAGATTTTAATACATTTTGAAATTGGTTCTTATTTCAGCGTGGCGGGAGTGGGTGAGGTTATCTCTTGCCCAAGAGGAAATAAAGAGCTTTCTTACCACTAGAATATTGGATATGCCACCAACAATCAGGTGGAAACCTATGCTCTTCTTTAGGGATTACAGGTGGCCAAGGCACGAGGCATCCAATCCATCACTATAGTTGGAGACTCCAAATCATCCATCGGACATGTCAAATTGAAATTCATCCCCTCGAATGGCTGCCTCAAAGATATTTTTCATTGTATTCACTTAGATATTTAGTCCTTCACAAGTGTTGAATCCCTCCACATCCTAAGGCACAATAACAAGGCTACAAACCTGCAAGCAAACCTAGCTATAAAAGAAAATATTGAAACTCTAAGGGTTGATAGATGAATCTCCTTTCATCACGTCCCATGACTTTGCATAATTTAAATTTAATGAACTTGTGGGTTGGATCCCTCAATCCACCACCCCTTCTTAAATTCATGTATCGTCATCCCTTTTCCTCTCCCCATGCGACAACTCCATCTCTCCTCCATGCACTTGTCCTTGACATTTTTCCTCACCTGATCCTCCCTCGACACTCGTGTGAAACACATTCGCACTTCCTCACACATATGTTGTATGTCCTCCTCTGTATTTGGAAGGGCATGTCCATCCGCAACCCCCTGCAATTCTTTCACAATTGTACTGGATGACTACAAATCGCACATATGTTATTATCGGCACGACTCAAGTTTGGGATTTGAATTCGTGTGCTCATCCTTTGCTCATCATGGAAAAGAATGCAAGGTCTCGCCATCTTCTATGGCACAAGATTTTTATCTACGAGATTTGTATTTCCCTTCTTGTCTTATGCACACTTAGTTATCAATATACATAAAAATGGCTACATATGAAGACAAAATGAAGAAAAATTTACTAATCATCTATAGAAACCTAGTTAGAAATTGCGGAATGTTTTTGCATCTTTCTGGAGATTTACTTGAATTTTTGTTGGAGGTGGAATTTTGTCTTCTAGACTGTGCCTTGTTGGATCTGACGTTGGGTCTAGAGGAGCATGATTTTGTTCATTGGAAGCTTCTGATGGAAGGTTGAAGGAAGCCTTGAATCAATTGATTCATTGAGTTTGCAGGGTGTTGAGGATGACCGAGGGGATTTCCTAATTGTTGGCTAAGCAGACTGATGTGTCGGGTGCTTCTATTAACCCCATGAAGACTGATCACGAGCTCTTGGTTATGCCTACATTCCTATGTGTGCAGTTGGTTCTAGAGATTTGCATTACGACGCCGAAGTTCCTGATTTTTCGTTTGGAGTTCTCGGATTTGCGATCCCGTTATTTTCCCTGAGGTTCTTACTGCAGCCCTCAAATCCTAAATTTGGTCTCGAAGCTCCTCAGTAGCATAAGAGGGACAAGAACACGGAACTCTGGATATCCTCCACATGATGAAAAGGGGACGAAGGAGCACAAGGGCTTGGAACTCTTTGTTGAATTGCGAATGCATCTCTAAGGGACGTTGATGATGCCAAATCCACAAATATGTTGAGGAGTTACCATTTGCACATGTGAGAATACATGTGATATAGGTTTCCCATGGACCAGAGTTCTTGTCCTTGGAGGATAACTCAAACGATGATGCCATGGACGTGAGAGGAAGCATTAGGGAGTACTGGGGGGTTTCAGAGCATATGTGCAGAAGGGAGAAATGAAACGGTGTGGTGTGTGGGAGAGAAGGGGAGGTATGAACAAGGAGTCACGAGGTCGGAGGAAGAACTGCGTGTCAGAAGGTATGAAGTGTCATATGTCCAGAGCATGAGAATGGTGGGTCCTGGAGAGGAGAGATAAGGTGGAAGAGGGAAG
Source organism: Picea mariana (assembly GCA_032191745.1). NCBI lineage: Eukaryota > Viridiplantae > Streptophyta > Pinopsida > Pinales > Pinaceae > Picea > Picea mariana. The sequence continues at coordinate 12,827 of JASDQU010736695.1, read as the reverse complement.
GGGATGACCTAGGAGGGAAGAAACGAGAAAGGCAGAGCTGTTACAAGGAGAGGGACCCAAGTGAAAATGGGGAAATCACCACTTTTGGAAGTTCTTAAGGGAACCACACATGGGATTAAATTTGGTTGATGACGAGATGGCTTTGTTCATTGTTTTTAGTTAATTTTTCTAGTTGATCAGCTGCCTGATTTTGTGAGTGAAGAATATGAAAGAATTGGATCTTGCTGAATTGAGATTTCAAGGTTTTTATCTTAGAATCGAGACCGAGGAGAGATTGATTTGTGGATTTGTTAGTGCCAAGAAGTTCTTTAATAATTAGTTCAAAATCTCCAAGAACAATTATCTCATGAAGATTTATGGATCTTGCAATTCATAGCCCCATGTAAACTTTTTTTTTTGTAAGTTAAGGAGCTAATATATTAAAATAAAGTAAAATACAGTAAAAAAACACAGTGATTGTCCCTAACAGTAGACAAAATTGGCCCTACCCTTAGTGGGAAACCAAGCGGGGAAAGACTTAAGAATTTTTCCTGCCCTTGGTGGGAAACCAGGCTTACCAAAAAAACTTAAGTTTAATTGTATGTGTGTCTTTTGTCAAAAAACCAGTAAGACTTGCAAATGCTAAAAAAACCTGAAAGTAGTGCAGAGGCCTGAACATCAAGAACATGGGTCGCCCTTAGGAGTTTCTTCAATAACTAGACAACCACCATAATCACTGTCATTATCGTTGGAAGAGATGGAGTTGTCCAAGGTTGGATGCTTGACTGGTAGACTTGTAGCTTTGATGCAAAGAGCCTTGAGCGAGTTGTGCATGCTTGGAGCAGTCAACGAGCTTTTCACGCCTGGAGCAGTCACTTTCGACTAGTTGTACAAGCCTAGAGTCATCAACAAGTCATGCGCGCTCGGAGTAGTCATCTCAATTGTAATGTTAGGTGTCTCTTAAGGCGTCGAGCAGTTGGGGTGGGCCACAAAGGGAGGAGGACAAGTGTTGGGGAGGGAGCAGAGGGAGGAGGGCGAGTTGAGGGTGAGTGGGGTGAGTGAAGCGAGCTAGAGGGGCTTGGAATGAATATGCCTGGGAGGGTGAGGAGGGTGCGGGTGAGGATAGTTTTGACCACCCAGTAGCTCCTTCGGTGCCTTGAGCTACGATGGGATGTTGGGAAGGAGCCTAAGATCTTGTCTTCTCATTCATCAAGCAATTTCTGTAGTGAGCCCGAAACCGAGCGGGCATACCCATCCTGCTTGGAGAGAAGGGGAGGGGGAGGAGTTGTGGAGGTTTTCCTGCCACAACCACTTCACCCCAAGGTGGGGGTGGCACGCAGTTGAGGAGGCATGAGTGGGAAATTGAGAATTATGGGCACAGAGGAGAGACAGACCTTATGCTGATAGAAGAGGGACGTTGTTTGTGCAAATTTGAGATCCAATTCGCATAGGAGGCAAGGAGATAATGTGAGGAGAGATCGCGGGTGGTCGGGAGAAGAGCATCAAAATGAGGGAGTGTCACATATGGCACCATTAAGGTTGCCAGACTTCAGGAGCGTGTGAGCTAAAGGAGCGTACAGAGACAGCGCAAGTGAGGAGAAGGAGTCATGGGTGGAATAATGGCGTCGTGTCTCGGGGGGAGCATATTTAAGGCGCGTGAGGGGGAGGTGAGGTGGTGCACGTCTAGACAGTTTGACGCATGCTGGGGGAGTGGTGTAGGCCACCATGTGGACACCCACATCTGGGGGTAGACCCATGTAAACTAATAGGCTTTCTGCTTTATTATTGGTGGTATTTCCCAACCCCCAAGAGTAATCCAAAATATTTTATCCATCGGATTCTATGATGACTCCCCCCGCACCTGTAGCCCCTGGGTTACCTGCAAAAGATTCATCAAAGAAAAGAATAGGAGAGGATTGTTGTCATTGATAATCAAGGAAATTAGGGTCCCTAAGCCATAATTGTCGTTTTTTCCTCTTGGTAGCTCTGTTTGGTGAAGAGAACTATCTTGGGTAGTTTGGACCCAAAATGTTAGAGATTTGAACTGATCTGGAAGAGAAGACTTCAGATATATTAAGCCACAAGTTTTTGAAAAAATGCATTGCGGGAGGGGAGCTTCTCATGAAAGATGGCCTAGTTCCTTGCTAGCCAAAATTCCCAACAAACAAATTTGGGAATTTGTTTCCATAAAAGGGAGAAGAAATTATTGTTTTTGAAGCTACCAGCATATCTTTGTTTCCGAGAAACAAACAAATCATTTCAACTCTCTTGTGGAAAGGATTGGGGGAAGAGAGAGAGGTAAAGAAGGTTCCAGATTTGAGAAGAGTAAGAACATTCCAAGAAAAGGTGAGGGATGGATTCTGAGGCTGCAAGGTAGAGAGGGCATCATGAACGACCCATTATTCCTCTTTTTTGCAAGTGCTCCATCGTTAAAATTTTACCATGAACCACCAACCAACAGAAGATATTTAATTTAGGAAGAGAAAGTCTAGACCATATCTCTTTCCATATTTTGGAGACTAGAGGGCCCTGAATGAAGGATTGAAGGAAAGAGTAACCTGCTTTAACTGTGTAACTACAGAGTCCCCAAATACGAGAGTCAAATTTATGTGAATTAATGGGAGCATAACCTGCCAACATATTGAAAAAGAGGGAGGCCAAAGGGCGAAGGTGAGCAGGGGTGTCCAAAGGTTTCCAGTTGATCCAATCGCCATCAGGGACCCAGATGCAGAAGTATTAGAGAAAGAGAATACCTTTGGAGTAGCACGAGTCTTTCAAGGGGTGGAGGGAGTCTTGTCTTCCAATTGGTTCTAGATCTAAAATATGACATGTCCTAACATTTATCTGAAATCCATTTCTCAAGGCCCAAGAGATTTAATATTTGATGAGTTGAGCAGAATGCTTCAAGAGATGCCAAATTGGGGAGCCATGGAGCTGCAGAGGGGGTATCCAAGCAGCGCAATCTTGAGGAGTTGAAGTATTTGGATACAAGAGCATATTTCCACCATTCTGAAGGGCTTGGCATAACACGCCAGGCTAGTTTTGCTCCTAGAGCTACGTTCATTAGACTTGGATCTCTGATGGCTAGACCTCCTTTGTTGAGAGGTTGAAAAACAAATTTCCAATTGAGAAGATGAAATTTCTTTGTGTTAGTTTTCCCCCGATCCCGAAGGAAATTTCAGAGAGGTCTGGAGATTTTTTCAAGGATGTCTTTGGGGGAAAGCAGGTCAAAACACTGATAGATGGATAAAGAGGAGAGAACATACTTGAGG
>JASDQU010736694.1:106956-117428 GCA_032191745.1 Picea mariana | reverse complement strand
GCCGACATAAATAAAATAACATTACTAATATAATATGCCCCAATTAAGGGGTAATGAGACAATATTAGGGCTTAACAAGAACCTTTAGAGAGGTTCCTCTGGTATACGTGTTTAAGAAGAATCACAAACCATTATCATAGGATGAAGGGTTATATAGTAGGGAAGAAGAAGACTTGTTGAATGAGGAATATTAAGAGTCTGTTAGGACAGAGGAGAGGAAGACTGAAGAACCTCACCAGGAAGAATCAGAGACTTCAAGAACTACACCGACTGTCGAAGTAAGTACTATTACTCCTCCTGTTGTTTTAGTAGTGTTAAGTAACCAGAGTAGACAGAGATATTAGAGCACCCATAGCACTATTACCAACAGTTTAGTACATAATCAGTCAAAAACCCTATGAAGATCTATGGCAGATGAAATGAGGTTACCTATCTTTAGAGGAGATGGATCTAAAGATCCTGATCAACACTGGTTCTTATGCAAAGCTGTATGGAGTATTAAGCAAGTCAATGATGAAGAAATTAAGAGAGCTCAATTTAGTACTACCTTGAGAGACCGCGCATTGAGCTGGTACATGAAGTTTGTTAAAGGAGTTGCACAACCTAAACCGCTAAATGATATCAAGACTGCATTGAGTGCAGAATTCAAGAAACCGAATTCAGAGTCACATTGCATTACAAAACTGAAACAAATCAAGAAGAGAATAGCTGAACCTATTTGGGAGTTTGATCAGAGGTTTAAGACCTTGATGGGCCATTTGATTTTTCAGATTCCAGATGAGAAGAATAAGGAATGGTTCATTGCTGCCATTTTACCACACATCAGAGTTCCTCTGATGCAATAGAAGGTCGCTTCGCAGGATGAGGCACTGGAGATCGCTATGAAGCTAGAATCGACCCCTATGGGAGAATCTAGCTCAGGTATGAGTCAAATTTTGAGTCAACTAACTAGCTTATCTCTGCAAGTCGAAGATATGAAGAAAGATAAGGAAAAGATAAAAGAGAAGACATATGGTGTATCAGATGCAAGTCAAAAGGCCATGACAAGGAGCATTTCCCCTTGTTTAATGAGTACTTGGACTCTGGCGCTCTGAGCCCTTTGAATTAGGTTACTCTACCCTGGTGCAAGGTATGTAGACATAGACATCACCCTGGAGAATGTTATTATATAAAAAAATATGTCCAGACACCTACCAATCCTTATTGCACATTCTGTAAATCTGTGGGGCATGATGAGAAAGATTGTAGTGCTTATGACCTCTTGCATGAAAGGTCAAGAGATACATATAGAGTTAAAGGAGAGATACAACATGAGGGAAATACTATGGAGTTTAATTCACCAAGACGAGGAAACTTCAACCCTCGAGGTGGATTTAGAGGAAGAGGACGAGGAGGAGGCATGGGTTGAGGTCAAGGTTAGATAATTTGTTAGAAGTGCACCCATCCAGGTCACTTGGAAACGGATTGTCAGAACCCTTGTACCACTTGCAGCTACTGAAACTCATTTGAACATGTTCTTGAATATTGTCCAGTACTGCTAGACAAATTTTAGGAGAGATGGGGAGGAAACTAGCAAGTACAAATAATATTAGCATAACCTCATGGAGAGGATCCCAGAGTCATTATTATCACTAGAGGAGGTGTTGTTACAGGAGAAGACAGGGTGACCCTAGAAAATACTACAGAGGGATCAAGGATCAGAAGAGTTGCAGAGAAGACATAAGCATTTGATCCAAGGAAAGAAAAGAAGATGTTTGAAGAGGCAAGAAGAGAATTCAGAAGAGATCAAGCTTCTTCATCAAAGGCATAGCTATAAGTGAGAGAATGTGGAATGCCTCTAGTATTCAATCAATCTACTGTGCCTGGATATAGAAAATAGGTAAGAAATCTTATCAGTTTCTTATATACGATCATTGATTTGATTAAGGATGAAAGAGCTTTGCAAGAACTACAACACATGACCAAACCGTATGATATAGGAAGGGTATATCCTCTGCTGAATAAAGTAGTACATCAAGTATCTCGAAAGAGAAGGAAAAACAAGGAACCACATCTTAATGCTCATATTGGAGATTATGACATAGATTATGTGGTCCTCAACTTAGGGTCATAAGTTAATGTTATGACGAAGCATACCTGGGAATTAATGGGAAAACCTAAGTTGATTTATTCCCTTATCAGGCTCAGGATGGCTAATCAGGAGGTAGTAAGCCCCTTTGGAAGACTGGAGCATGTCCTAGTGGACATCGACGGGGTGAGGATGTTTGCAGACTTTGAAGTGATTGAGATAGTTGATGATAACTATCCTTATCCTGCGTTGCTAGGAATTGATTGGGCTTTCAACAATTCCACTGTTGTTGACTTAAAGAAAAGAAGAATGACATTTGAAGGTGATGGCCTTCGGGTCATTGCACCTCTTGATCCTGATGAAGGTCGCAGATACACATAACCCATCAGAGAAGAAGACTATTCTTATGAACTAGAGAATATATATAAATTGACAGAAAGGCAGTAGGATTACATTAATCCTAAAACAAATGGGAATTTAAGCTGGCAAAGTGAAAGTGCATGCTCATTAGATTCAGAAGAAGCAATGGGGAACTGACAGAATAGGATGTATGAAGTCTCCACACGAGGATGTGCCAGATTGACCAGGGAAGTTTGCTGGATTGGCACAAAAGTAAGTAATCTACCCACATTTGATGGCTTAAATCATTTAGAAAATTTCTTATTGGAATTTGAAGAAATTGAACCAGTACAATAGAGGTTGTTGGCACTAGATGAAGCCTTGAAAGAAACACCAACAAGATGGTGGGGAACACACAAGAATAAAATCGCAGAGTGGGTGCAATGTCTCACTTTGATGACAGTGCACTTTTCAAACCAAGTCGAAGGGTGTGAAGTTTGATACACAGGTCAGAGCTGTCCGAAGGACCATGTGAGAATTTGTGAGGAAGCTTGGAGCAACATTCCCCAAGAACAGTGGGTGCATAATTTCAGTAACACGTTTGACACAACGCTTATAAATTGGTATCTTCAAGAAGAACTGCACCTCACCACTGCAGATTGGCACGGTATGACTCAGAACTTTGTAGCTACATTTTTTTTGAAATTCATCACCCTGCAGTAGATTAGGCTTTACAAGTTGTAAGACAAAAATTCTTTGAGGAGGCACCTAACCTCCCTTTGGAGCAAGAAGAATATGAATGGACTGGAGCTCTTCATAAATTACAAGGTTGTTACAATATCAATGCTGATCAAGATGATGATCCTAGGAAGGTGAACATTGCAGAAATTGAAGGACGGAGAGACATAGAAGGGCCAGGGGTTGAACTACCTTTCGTTGGAAAGCCAATTAAAATCAAGAAAGTTAATATTGGGATAGCGCAAGAACCTAAGATGGAAAACATTGGAGATTACTGGGATGATGCCACTATTGATAAGATTATAGAATTACTGCATGAATGTCAGGACTTGTTTCCAACCAAGTTCACATACATGAAGGGCATTAAAGGGCCCATGGGAGAAATAAATATCCCCTTGAAACCAGATGCAAGGCCAATCAAGAAGAGACCCTACAGACTGAATCCCAAATATAAACAGAAAGTCAAGATTGAATTAGACAGAATGTTGGAAGAAGGAATCATAGAACCTGTCGAAGAATCCAAATAGATTAGCCCTATGGTGGTCCAAGATAAGAAGATGGGAGAAATCAAGATTTGTGTAGACCTAAGAAATCTGAATGATGCATGTTTAAATGATCCATTCCCTACACCTTTCACTGACGAAGTGTTATATAATGTAGGAGAACAAGAAGTTTACTCCTTCATAAATGGATTTTCAGGTTATCACCAGATCAAGATTACTAAGGAAGATCACCATAAGACCACATTTGCAACAGAATGGGGTTCTTTCTAGTACACAGTGATGCCTTTCAGATTGAAGAATGCACCAACCTTTTTTTCTAGGGTGGTGGTTGAAACATTCAAGGAATTTTTACATATATTTTTTGAAGCATATTTTGATGATTTGACTGTTTTTAGCTTATTGAAAAACCGTATTGAATGCTTAAGAAGTTAATGCTGGATAAGTGTAGGAAATGTCAGATTGCCCTAAACCTGAAGAAGTGTATCTTCTTCTCACCCTTTGGAGTGATGCTAGGCCATATTGTGTGTAAGAAGGGTATGTTGGTAGATCCTTCCAAGATTTCCATCATTGTTGATCTACCTCCTCCTACTTAGGTTAGACAACTCCGCACTGCGCTGGGACATACTGGATACTATAGAAAGTTCATCAAGAGATATGCATAGATAACGACAGCCATGGAAAATATTTTAAAGAAATATTGTCAGTTTCAATGGCCAGAGGAATGCCAATAGAGCTTCGACACACTAAAACAGAAAATTGTTACTGCGCCTATTCTGGTTTTCCTAGATTGGAGTAAGGAATTCCATGTGCATGTTGATACTTCATCTATTGCATTAGGAGTAGTTTTAGCACAATTAGGAGCAGGATATATTGACCATCTGCTAGCCTTGGCCCTTTGCTAGTAGGAAGCTATCTATAGCTGAGATAAACTACTCTACCATTGAGAGAGAAGGTTTATCCATGGTGTACACACTGTAGATGTTTCAACACTACTTGTTGGGAGGACATTTTAAGATGTTCACTGATCACTCTGAACTGAAATACTTAGTCAACAAGCCAGTGTTGGGGGGAAGAATATGCAGATGGCTACTATTATTCCAGGATTACGATTTTGAGATTGTGGTCAAGCCAAGAAGAATGAACAAGGGACCTAATCACTTATCCAGGTTAGAACATGGAGAGGAACCTACCATTTTGGAGGATACACTATCAGATGCACAATTGCTGGCCATCAGAAAGGTGGATGATCACTTCATCGACATAGTACAGTTCCTGTCTACAAGAATGGAACCCTATGAGTATACAATTATTCAGAAGAAACAATTGGGCATATTTTTCACTTATAGTTGGACAACTATACAAGATGGGACTTGGTGAGAACTTGAGGAGATGTGTTATGGAGGTAGAAAGACCACTGATTATGGAAGAAGCACATGAAGGCATCGTAGGAGGACATTATGCAGGAAAATAAAAATGCATAAGGTTTTTAGAGCTGGCCTTTGGTGGCCCACTTTACACAAATATGCTAAGGAGTACTACAGAGCCTGCAATGTATGCCAAAGAGTTGGGAAACCTTCCAGAAGAGATGAGATTCTTTGAGAACCTCAACTACCTCTACAGGCATTTGAAAAATGGGATATTGATTTTGTGGGACCTATTAACCCACCATTAAGACGCACATGAGTGAGATACATTATCACTGCAACAGAGTATTTGACCAGATAGGCAGAAGCAAGAGAAGTTAGGGACTGCAGTGAAACTATAGCTGGACGGTTCATCTTTGATGATATCATAACTCGTTTTGGATGCCTGAAGATCCTCATGAGTGATCAAGGCACACATTTTATTAACAAGACTATTGAATCCTTGACTCAGGAGTTTGAAGTTCACCATCAAAAGAGCACCCCTTACCACCCACAAGTGAATGGTATAGTCGAATCCTTCAATAAGATCTTGGATACATCGCTGATGAAGATTTGCAGTGTGAACATAGATGATTGGGATTTGAGAGTACCAGTAGTATTATGGTCTTATAGAACCACTTACAAGAAGCTGACAATGCAGACTCCCTTTAAGTTGGTTTATGGTTTGGAAGAAGTAGTACCTATGGAATATTTGGTTCCTAGTCTAAGAATTGCAACATTCACAGATATGGATGACACTAGAGCTGTTCAAAACAGGCTTGCGCAGTTGGTAGAACTAGAGGAAGACAGGTTTATTGCAGGATTTCATCAGTAGGTATGGAAGGAATGCGAAAATGAATACCATGACAGACATATCAGGAAGAAAGCATTCAAGAAAGGATATTTGGTATTAGTATATGACAACAAGTTCATGAAGCATCCTGGAAAGTTCATGACACATTGGATGGGGCCATATGAGGTTTCCAATGTTACAGAAGGAGGAGGTGTGTAGTTGAACACCTTGAGTGGACAATGGATGGACGGTTTAGTAAATGGGAGCCGGTTGAAATTGTATTATGACAACCAGCTGCCCCACAACTCTCAGTAATAGCATAAGAAGAAGGGTCTAGGTAACAGGTGTAGTTGAAACTAGGTACCAGACACAGAAAAGACAGTCTGCACAAGGAAGGTAGGAACATAGCAGAAAGCACAGGTTGCTCCGCACAGTCTGAATTTGAAGTAAAACAGAAGGTCTAGTATTGAAGTGACTCAGGACGAGTCACAGGTGAGTGTTGGGGTCCCGTTGGCCCTTGGTTATGGATTAAGGAAGAAATCAAAGAAAAAGGAAGAGAAAAGATGAAGTACAAATTTCACGGAAGGCATATGGACCGAGGATGGGTCAAAGTAGTCAAAGAAGCAGAAAAGAAGGAGCAAAGTAAGGGAAAGTGAGCCATTGAACGAGAAGATCAAGGAAGACAGATCAACAAAGAATATGGATCATGGAAAACTTAGCAAGTGGAAAAATCTGTCGACGGAAGCTTTGGAGCACCTCGTGGGAAAGAAGGAAAGATAGGTCGACGAAGCCCTGAAAATGTGGGTCAATTTGACCTAGGGTTTTGGTCAATTTGACGTTTATCATGTAATGTATAAATAAAGATCTAGATGAGAGAAGAGGGGTTCGTTGTTGGTTAATAATTGGTTGTTGTTGAGTGTGAGAAGCATTGTGTTGTGAGAGAATTATTGTATCATGGATCTTCAACTGGGTGCGAAGATCAACCCTGCAGCTGGGTGCATAGGGAGAGGAGAGAAACAGAGATAAGGAGAGAGATAAATATGCTAGCTAAGTGTGCAGATAGAACTGTATGTTTCCATATAATATATCAAGAAACACAGTTTTGTGGATGTAGCCCTAGGGAGAGGGTGAACCACATATATTTTGTGTCTCTATGGTTGATGTTGTGTTCTTTTCCTTCTGTTATACTTTTGTTTCATCGTTGTGTTAGATCTGAGGTATAAATGTGTGGAGTAGGCTTAAGCTTGGTAAAGAATAACTAGATGTCTGTGTGTTGTTTTTTTGGATTCACTTGCATTTCCTCTGGATGTAGACACCTTTGTTCTGCAACCCCCCTATTGCTACTTTGGGTGAGACTACATCTGCTCCGCAGGTGTTGCCAAAAGGGCTAGTAGTTAGGGCTTGTTGGTGTGTTGTTAGAGTTGAACCCTAGGTATGCCCCTGTACCAACAGGACCCATGATAGTTGCTTCCTTGAGTGGATACCTATACTATGTGATCTTCATTGATGGACACTCTCAGAAGAATTGGATTTACTTCTTGAAGACCAAGGATGGAGTCTTTTCCAGATTTTAGGAGTATAGAGCACAAGTCGAAAACTTGACCGGAAAGAAGATCAAAGTGTTGAGATCAGATAATGGAGGAAAATACATCTCCCAGGATTTCAACGATTTCTGCATTGAGGCAAAGATCAAGAGGGAGTAGATTGTTCCTTACAACCCTTAACATAATGGGGTCTCATAGAGGAAGAACAAATCTATTGTTGAGGTAGTCAAGGCGATGATTCATGATCAAAATTTACCTATGTTTTTGTTGGCAGAAGCATCCATGACTGCAATGTATGTTCAGAATAGAAGTCCTCATAATACTTTAAGGAGCATGACTCCCAAGGAGACCTTCACTGTAGTGAAGCCTGAGGTTGGATAGTTCAGGATATTTGGGTTTCCAGTATACATTCATATACCCAAAGAGAAAAGGACCAAGATAGACCATTCAGGTATAAAGGGTACATTTTTGGGGTACAATGATTCTTCGAAGGCATACCAGATCTACATCCCTGGTCATAGAGATATTGAGGTGAACATAGATGTTACCTTTGAGGAGGAGGTAGCCTTCTTGGGATCTATAGGATATCAAATGGAAATTGATAGTGAGAAAAAAAAAAGATGGTTCCTTCTCCCCCTCACCCTCCAACAGTTCAGAGGGAGACAGTTGAGCCTATTGATCCCATTGATCCTGTACCCCCGGTTGATGTTCCCAGAGATATTGTAGTAGGTCAGAAGAGACCTACATGGGCTCATTAGAATCTGCAGGAGGAATAAGGACATGAAACTCCTCATGGTACCTTCTGAGAGAGAAATATACCTCAAAGATATTCATTCTATGTAACACCCTGTTTCCCCCAGTTTGTAAAAATAACTATATTGGCCAAGAACTATGGCAAACTCAAAGATGTGAATGTTGGATTTGACGAACCTTTGCATAAAAGGTCGATGATTGTAAATTATATAATGAAGATGTGTTGCATGACTTCTGAGAGAGGGATGTGCTAAAAGAGACCACGATGGCTAATGAGAGGTGGTGGAAGGGACCTGGAATGGCTACGTTAACTTCCACTGAGCTAGTACTGTACTGGTTTATACTTTCTCACAAACCAAAGAAGCTCTTTGATCCTGGGATGGATTTTCCATCAGATTGGTCGGTGGGGAAGCTCCTCAAGAGTTAATGAGGGGATGGGGGTGAACTACCCATCCGTAACAGCCCTCAGACCTGACCACAGATGGTGGAATTTGCGCCACACGCAACCTTGCAGACAGAAATTGGCAAGAGAGGAAATGTGGTAGGGAGGAGAGAGCCGTGTGCGCGATGGGGATCACAGAAGAGAACTGGAGAAAACCCTAGAAACACAAGGAGTTATGAATACCAAGAGAAGGAGAGTAACCTTCGTCCTTCATTATTTTCCTGTATCAGGAGAAGGAGAGTAACCTTTGTCCTTGATTTTTGTTGAGATGGAAGTAGGAGACTGAACCTCAAAGCATTGTGGTCTAGCTCGGGGGTGGCTAGTGGTAAATTCGTTTTGAGTCACTGAGCCTACGGTTGGGTGGAAACGAGCACCCCTCTCAGCAGTTGCATCATGCCTGGTAGATCTGATTAGTGTTTTATACCTTGTATTTCGAACTAAATATCATGAATACATGCTTGTGTTTATATGCCCATAATAATTGTTGTGTAGAATGATTGCCTGGTGTTTTAAACTGGAAATAATGGATGTATGTGTATGCTTATATGCCATCGTTGGTTTCTGTACAAATGGTTAAGTATGGGGCCAGAAGGGTAGCTCTCTAAGGTCTCAGAGTCATGGGAATTTGAAGCCCTGAGAAGTTGAATTTCATGATTCAAGCTCAGAAGGGATAGCGAGCCCAATTATAGAAAGAGAGAATACCCTACCATTTGGTTGGCGAACAGTCATAATATTTTCGGGAATACCCTGGATCTGTCGAGACTGATGGATCTAGAGAAGGAGAACAGGCATTAACACCTTGACCCTTTCAGCCTTCACATGTAGCGATGGGATCCCAGACCGTAGATCCAAGCATCTGTCGGAGCCGTATTGACCGTCGATCTTAGCCTTTGTATAGGCAATAGAGTAGCATTTCATTGACTTGTGACTTGGAGTGGTCAAGGATAGGGCTACATGAACTCACAATTCATGAGATCACGATGTGATCGTGACCATTGGATCCAAGGCACAATAGAACTGTTGGATCAGAACCTTCATGGGTATCGCCTATCGGGGGTTCGGAACTTGAGGGAGTTTATTTTCGATTGTAGAAGTTGCGAAGTGCTGAGCACTGAGGGATCGTGCAGACACATGACCCATCCGTAAGTGGGGACCACATGGATGACAGGTGGCATAACAAAAAGCACCCAGAGAAAGGTGGGAATGGGTGACAGGTGATTGAAACATGTCACTTGGGTAGGAGTAAACCCATTGTTGAATTATCGTATCTCGGGAACTCGCGAAGGAGGAGTATGAGGGCTCAACACTCCAACTCACGAAGTCACGAGATGCGAGTAGCACTAGTATTTAGCCTAGGAAGGGTGTGACCAGTGGTGGACACATGTCACACTAGGAAAGAGTCAACCCATTGTTGACTTATCATGGCTCGAGGTTTCATAGGATGAAGAAGCTGCACCTTGATCGCTAAGGCCGCGAAATGCCGAGAGCCAAGGTCTCGTGCGACGGGCGGTGATGACACAGATCGTGAGCAGAGTATAGCGGGGTTGACAAGTGGAGTGTGTGCATCATTTTGACAGAGTCCACGCAACATTGACCTCTCGTGTCTCGGGGATTCACGAAGGAGGAGCATGAGAGCTTAGCACCTCAACTAGGGAGGTTGTGAATGGTGCTAGTGTTTTGCCTAGCCTATAGTTACATGTAGCGGGCACTAGTGAGGAGGTATCCATACTCGTATATCATCTCAGGTATAGATTTTTGGAGAAAGGGGAGTCGAGAGTCTTGATTCCCGACTCGCAAGTTGCGAAAGGCACTTGCGCTAAGGCCAGCTTGTGGTCGTTTGAAGGAGGATAAGGGAAGAGAGGGTCTACGCTAAGTCCCATAGAAGTCTC
>JASDQU010736694.1:95577-106906 GCA_032191745.1 Picea mariana | reverse complement strand
AATTTTGAGAGAGGGATGTGCTAAAATAGACCACGATGGCTAATGAGAGGTGGTGGAAGGGACCTGGAATGGTTGCGTTAACTTCCACCGAGCTAGTACTGTACTGGTTTATACTTGCTCACAAACCAAAGCAATTCTTTGATCCTAGAATGGATTTCTCGTCAGATTGGTAGGTGGGGAGGATCCTCAAGAGTTAATGAGGGGATGGGGGTGAACCGCCCATCTGTAACAACCCTCAGACCTGACCATGGATGACAGAACTTGTGCCACACACAACCTTGCAGACAGAAATTGGCAAGAGAGGAAATGTGGTAGGGAGGAGATAGTCGTGCGTGTGATGGGGATCATAGAAGAGAATTGGAGAAAACCTTGGAAACACAGGGAGTTATGAATACTAGGAGAAGGAGAGTAACCTTCATCCTTCATTATTTTCCTATATCAGGAGAAGGAGAGTAACCTTCTTCCTTGATTTTTGTTGAGCTGGAAGTAGGAGACTGAACCTCAAAGCATTGTGGTCTAGCTTGGGGGTGGCTAGTGGTAAATCCGTTTGGATTCACTGAGCCTACGATTGGGTGGAAACGAGCACCCCTCTTAGCAGTTGCATCATGCCTGGTAGATCTGATAAGTGTTTTATACCTTGTATTTCGAACTGAATATCATGAATGAATGCTTGTGTTTATATGCCCATAATAATTGTTGTGTAGAATGATTTCCTGGTGTTTTAAACTGGAAATAATGGATGTATGTGTATGCTTATATGCCATCGTTGGTTTCTGTACAAATGGTTAAGTCTGGGGATGGAAGGGTAGCTCTCTAAGGTCTCAGATTCATGGGAATTTAAAGCCCCGGGAAGTTGAATTTCGTGATTCAAGCTCAGAAGGGATAGCGAGCCCAATTATAGAAAGAGAGAATACCCTACCATTTGGTTGACGAACGGTAAAAATAATTTTGGGAATACCCCGGATCTGTTGAGACTGATGCATATAGAGAAGGAGAAAAGACATTAACACCTTGACCCTTTTAGCCTTCGCATGTAGCGATGGGATCCCAGACCGTAGATCCAAGGATCTGACGGAGCTGTATTGACCATCAATATTAGCCTTTGTATAGGCAAGAGTGTAGCATTTTGTTGAATCGTGACTTGGAGTGGTCAAGGGTAGGGCTACATGAACTCATGATTTTCAAGATCGTGACGTGAACATGATCATTGGATCCAAGGCACGAGAGATCCGTTGGATCAGAACCTTCGTGGGTATCGCCTATCGGGGGTTCGGAACTTGAGGGAGTTTCTTTTCGATTGTAGAAGTCGCGAAGTGCTGAGCACTGAGGGCTCGTGCAAACAAATGACCCATCCATAAGTGGGGACCGCGTGGATGACAGGTGGCATAACAACAAGCGCCCAGAGAAAGGTGGTAATGGGTGACAGGTGATGGACACATGTCGCTTGGGAAGGAGTAAACCCATTGTTGACTTATCGTATCTCAGGAATTCAGGAAGGAGGGGCATGAGGGCTCAACACTCCAACTCACAAAGTCGCGAGATGTGAGTAGCGCTAGTATTTAGCCTAGGAAGGGGGTGACCGGTGGTGGACACATGTCACACTGGGAAAGAGTCAACCCACTGTTGACTTATTGTGGCTCGGGGTTTCGTAGGATGAAGAAGCTGCACCTTGATCGCTAAGGCCGCAAAACGCCGAGAGCCGAGGTCTCGTGCGACAGGCGTCGGTGACACGGCTCATGAGAAGAGTATAGTGGGGTTGACAAGTGGAGTGTGCGCATCATTTTGACAGAGTCCACGCAACATTGACCTCTCGCGTCTCGGGGATTCGCAAAGGAGGAGCACGAGAGCTCAACACCTCAACTAGCGAGGTTGTGAATGGTGCTAGTGTTCTGCCTAGCCTACGGTTACATGTAGCAGGCACTAGTGAGGAGGCAACCATACTCATATAGAATCTCGGGTTTCGGTGTTTGGAGAAAGGGGAGTTGAGAGTCTTGATTCCCAATTCGCGAGTTGCGAAAGGCGCTTGCGCTAAGGCCAGCTTGTGGTCATTTGGAGGAGGATAAGGGAAGAGAGGGTCTACGCTAAGCCCCATAGAAGTCTCGAGGAATCTGTTCCTCGAAGAAAAAGACAAAAAATCTAAGAGGACTGTAGTGGGTGTGTGACATGCTATGTCATATCTATGAGCCACATCATTGATTCTAAGCCTTCATGTTATGAGGAGGCATCTAGTCAACTAGTATGGAGAGATGCCATGATGGAGGAGTATCAGTCCATCATGAAGAATGATGTGTGGGATATTGTTCTAAGACCTGAAGGGAAGTCTGTAGTGACTTCCAAATGGATCTATAAGATCAAACATACAACTGATGAAAACATCGAGAAGCATAAAGTAATATTTTTTTCTAGAGGATTCTCTTAGGTGGAGGGAATAGATTATGAGGAGACATTTTGTCTTGTTGCTCGATACACTTCTATCCGAACGATTATTTCCCTCGCAACATCCATGGTTTGGAGACTACATCAGATGGATGTAAATACAACCTTTCTGAATGGAGAGATTGAGGAAGAAATATACATCGAACAACCATATGGTTTCATCATACATGAGAAGGAGTCTCATGTGTGTAGGTTGGAGAAGGCCTTGTATGGACTCAATCAGGCACCTCAAGCTTGGTATGCGAGGATTGTTGGACACCTGATGAGTTTGGGCTTCAACAAAAGTGTTGTTGAGCCTAACATGTACTACAAGACTGTTAACGGTGAGTCCCTGATTCTTGTCCTCTACGTTGATGATTTATTCCTCACCAGTACAGAGAGCCTTATTACTAAATGCAAGTATGCGTTGGCCTATGAGTTTGAGATGAAGGACCTTGGTATGATGCACTACTTCTTGGGACTATAGGTTTGGCAGAGAACTGATGAGATCTTCCTAAGTTAGGGGAAGTAAACATTTTAGATATTGAAAAATTTTGGAATGATTAATTGTAAACCCATGGCTACACCAATGGTGACGAATATGAAGAAACTAAGTGTGTCTTCTTCCGATTCCGATGATATTAATCCAACCATTTATAGACAACTGATTGGATCATTCATGTATTTGGTTAACACCAGACCAAATATTTTCTATGCAGTGAGTGAAATTAGCCAATTTATGAGCCATCCGAGACAAACACATTGGATTGTTGTGAAGCATGTGTTGAGATACCTGCGAGGAACAATTGGAAATGGTCTGAGATATAGTTCTAGAATTGACATGAGATTGCATGGATATACTGACTCTGATTGGGCAGGGAGTGCAGTGTGAAATAAGAGCACCTACAGGTGTTTCTTCACTTTGGGATATGTCATGGTTTCCTAGTGTAGTAGGAAACAAACTTTTGTGGCCTTGAGTACTGTAGAAGCAGAGTACATTGCATTGAGTGTGGCTTCGCAAGATCCTTGAATATTTATTTGGCCATGTGATAGATTCCATTGTTATTCATTGTGATAACCAGAGCTATGTGAATCTCTAAGAGAATCCAATGTTTCATGAGAAATCGAAACACATTGAGATCAAGTACCATTACATCTGAGACATGGTGCAGAGGAAGGCAGTATTGGTGCAGTACCTTCCTACAGATGAGCAAGTTGCTGATGTTCTTACCAAACCCCTTACTAGGACAAAGTTTGAGTAATTCCGTGACAAACTTGGTGTGGCATAGAATTCCTCTCTTGCTGAAAAGGAGTGTTGATGTTTGCAACTTCCTGAAACATTCTCCATATCGTACTTCTCTATGACTGAAGTGAATTGATCTGTGATGACACTTATCCAAGAAGGGATAAGTGGGTTTGGGCTTATAGTCCAATGTCCCATGTAGAGAGCACATGAGGACATGTCAAGGGAGTTGACCCTTGACGTCACACACTATGGGAGTTGACTCTGGTGTTTCTAGAGGGTGTAGCCTCTAGAAGTCCACATGGGAGTGCCATTTTTGACAACCATTCTCCAGATCATACTCCTTTGTGAATTGAGTTGAGTTGATATGTGAGGACACTTATTCAAGAAGGGATAAGTGGGACACTTATTCTAGAAGGCATAAGTTCATTTGGGATTATAGCCTAATGTCCCATGTGGAGAGAACATGTGGACATGTCAAGGGAGTTGACCCTTGATGTCACAGATTATGGGAGTTGACCATAATGTTTCTAGAGGGTGTAGCCTCTAGAATTCCACATGGGAGTGCCATGTGTGACAAACCTTTTGCTACTATAGTGGTTGTGTACCACTGGTGGAGACTGTGTGTCTCTGGATAGTAGTTGTGTACTACTATGGAAAGATACCTCCTTAGCTAAGAGGGAGTGTTGATGTTTCAACATCGGGCGAAACTTCTCCTAGATTGGGTTGCAGACCAAGGGAGATAGGATACATTTATCATAAAGGTGCACTTGTGGTAAATGGGACCAGGCGCATTCCTTTCTTGATCATGACAAGGAGTAATATGGAATTGAGGTGCTTGAGGTGTTTTCCACATGTCAATTAGCATCGTGCTAACATTCACTCACGAGGGTGTACCTATGGTGAAAAATCTTGGTTGAGAATGTCTCCCTCGTTAAGAGGGAGTGTTGATGTTTGGACAACATCGAGAATATCTTATTCCATATATATATATATATATATATATATCATATAATATATGACATGGTATTTATAATACAATGTAGAAATATACTTAATAAATAAGTAGTTACTTATTATCCAAGGGACACATCCTTTCATGGATGGTCACCATATGTTCTATATATATGGAACTCTCATCATTGTAATAATACATCAATCTATTATAATCATTTTGTATTAGCATTTTATACTATACTCATGTCTCTGTGCATGTTTATTCTTCTTGCGATCTTGGTTATTACTGCTGCTATTGTTCATGGTTTATGCTTCAGTTCATGTAAATTTGTAAAGAAACTGAATGTAATTGAATAACATTAAAATTCAATGCTAGGGGTATGATTTTGACTTCGTCAAACCTCAATTATGAAATTACATATGTGGCTAACCCCATATGCGTGAGTAATGAGTGTGGACGTGCCATCCTCCCGTACCATGGTGGTCAACATAGTAGGTCAACTTGCAGGATGTATAACTTTTTCATACGAACTTTGATTGATGCACGATTTGCACGGTTGGAAAGGTATCAATGTGTAGAATAACATCATGAGGATCCATGCTAGGAAAATTTTAACCCAAAAAAATTTCATTTGATGCCTCAAAATGATCTTGAAAGGTTTCGGACCCCAGTTTTCCAAAATGGGACTTGCCACTAAAATGGCCCAACAAGTTGATTCCTCCAATTTTTTCCACTATGAAAGGATCGAGATAGATGACAAACAATATAATGATCCAATAGGGATCATAACTCCCCATTTAGGGAGGCTTTTGGTCCCCAAAATATTTACTAAATGAGGTGAGGAAATGTTTCCTCTACCTACTCCCTGGAGTACCTCTTTGCTTTTCCTAGAAGTTGTCCTTTCAACCCAATCTGCCAAAGGTCATGCTACCCTTGTCTTGTAGTTATGGACCACTTTTACAAAATTGTTTCATATACTAACTCTGGTTGAGCATCTCGTGCTAAGTCCTCTATGGAAGGTAGGACCTACTCCTCCTCCTGATCCAACATGGAAGGCTTATAGAGTTTGAGATTCTCCACATTCACTTATGAGTAAATGTGCATGTATGGGGGTAGAATGATCTTTTCCAATACCTTGAGAGTACCATACACAGAGCCTTTATCTTCTTACCATGACCCGATATCCTTTCCTTATTTAGTTGTAACCATATTTTGTCTCCCACTCTAAATGTTCTCTTTTTTCTGTGTTGGTCATGTGTAGCCTTGGACTTTTCATGTGACTTCTTCAATGTCTATTGTACTTGCAAATGGATTCGTGTGATCTTCTCAACATTTTTTTCTTCTTTTAATGCATCTCCTGTGAGGTCCTCCCTCACTCCTCCTTGTTGTCCATATACAACATCTACGAGTGAAGGTGGAAAATATCCAAAGAAATATTCTTCAAAAGGTGACGTACCAATAGAAGTGTGGATTTTTCTATTATAAGAGTGTTTTATATAGATCTGGTTTTCATCTCAGGTCTTCAGATGCTTATGATTGTAACCCCTCAAAAGTTGCACCAAAGTCATGTTGACTACTTCTGTTGTCCCATCTTTCTATGGATGGAATGTTGTAGACCTCTTCAACTTAGTGTCCATCTTCTCCCACAATGTAGTCCAAAATGCACTGAGAAATCTTGTATCCATATTTTAGATGACGATCCTTAGTATCCCAAAGTGCACCCAGATTTGTTCAAAGAACTTATTTGATGCTTCTTGTTTGTGATGGTCTTTTTACAAGGCATGAGAATGCATATTTTTTTGAACGTATAAACTACTACAAATAGATAGTCACGTCCCTTCCTGGTTTTTGGTAAACCTCCCACAAAATCCATGGAAATACTTTCCCAAGTTTGAGTGGGTAGAGGTAAGGGATGGTATATACCTTTCTTCTTATTACTGGGCTTATTGGTACAATAAATTATACATCCTTTAACATATAGTATTGCGTCTTCTTTCATTCTAGGCTAGTACACATACCTATGTAAGTTGGAAACTGTCTTCCCAACACCAAAATCCATGCAACCCTAGAGGTGTGAGCCTCTTTGATAAGATGCAACCATTCACCTTTAGGAACACAAAGCTTGTCGATCTTGTAGAGTAAACCATTCTCGAAATAATATTCAAACTTTCCATCACCTTATTCTATATTAATTTGTCCCTGTATCTGCTAAAACACCTCCTTGAAGTCCTCATATTCTATGTATGCCTCTTTATAGGCATCATGGGTAAAAGGATTCATGTTTATAAGAGTTCCCAAATTTGTAATCTTGGATGTGGGTGGTCGTGAAATCATGTCTACCAACTTATTTGTGGTACCCTTCTTATACTTTATGACCAAATGATTTTTTTTTTTAAATCCCCATCCACTTGTAATGTCTGGATTGTTGTAGCTTACTCTAGGCCTACAAATATTGTAGTGGTTGGTGATCTATGTTTATGATGGTCTCCTTTTCCATCAAATAGTGCTTCCACTTTTTGACAACTTGTACCAAGGCATAGAGATCCTTGTCATAGGTAGGGTAGTTGAGAACCTCTCCATGAGATACTTCATAATGATAGCATACGGTCCTTCCTCCATGCATCAATACCACTCCCATGACATACCCACTTGCATCTATCTCCACTTCAAAGGGATTCTGTAAGTGTGGTAGTGTGAGAATTGGTGCTTGACTAATATTTATTTTCAACTCATCAAAGGCTTTTTGTTTATTCTTCACCCACTGGAAACTCTTACCACTAGTTGTTATGTCATGGATTGGTGTAGCTACTATTGAAAATGAATCTATGAACTTTCGCAAGTATTGTGTTTCCCTTAAAAAACTCCTAACTTTAGTGACATTTGTAGGAACTGAACATTTCATGATGGCCTCCATCTTTGAGGGATCTATCTTGATATCCCCTCCACTGATCACATACCCCAAATACAACAAAGACTGTCGAGAAAACTCACATTTCTTGATATTGGACAACAACTGGTGCTTTTTCAGAGTCTCTAACACCTCCATAAGATGTGATATGTGCTCCTCCTAGGTAGTGCTATAAACCAGTATATCATCCAAATAGAAAATAACAAATGAATCTAGATAAGGGCATAAAATGTCATTCATTACTCTCATAAATTTTGTTGGTGCATTGCATAAACCGAATGACATAACCAACCACTCATACAAACCTTTCCTTGTCTTGAAGTTAGTATTCTAGGTATCTTCTTCTTTGATTCGTACATGGTGATATCTTAATTTCAAATCCATCTTAGTGAATTACTTGACATGTTGCAGGTGGTCCAACATATCTTCGATCCTTGGAAAAGGGTACTAATTCTTCAATGTAATTTTGTTCAATGCCTTATAATTGATACACATTCTCCAAGTCCCATCCTTCTTGGGAAAAATTATGATGGGTTACCCACAAGGTGAGGTACTTGGTCTAATTACACCCTATTCCAACAACTATTTCAATTGCTTTGTCACTTAATTTACTTCAAGAACAAACTATCTATACAACTCAATATTCGGCAATGGGGAGTCTAGCAATAATTGTATTTCGTGCTCCACATCCCTCTTGGGTGGTATCCCTTTAGGCTCCTTGAACACTCCCCTATATTCTTGTAATAAATCCTCCAACTGATTTTTATTCTTTTTAATACACCCCTCCAGGGATTCCCTCACTCTCATTGACTCATCATCAGACTGATTTTCTCTTAATAAAAGAAAACCATATTTCTTATTAGAACTAATCAACTTTTTGGCTTGGTTGGAACTTACGAGTGAGATATTTGACTTTCCTTTATGTGCATTAATGACGTATGACTTCCCATCCTTGATCAGTCAGTACTAGTTGGCTCTCTGCATGAAGATTGCATCCCTCATATACATGTAAGGGCTTCCAAATACTACTCCACATACATCAATGGGTACTACATCCAATTCCACTTCATCGATAAAATCAACACTTACAATGAATTCAATCTTACATTGTTTCATTAGATTTATCTATGCATCCTTGTTTACCCAACCCAGTGGATAGGGGATAGGATGATCGTGAACCTCCAATCAGATATTGTTGGCCAGATTCGTTGCTATGAGATCATCCTGTGAACTAGAGTTGAACAAAGCATGTATCTTGGACTTCTTGAGCTGAATCTTGATGTGGAAGAGATTGGTCATCCCCTTCTCTTCCTAGTGATGAAGGATACTTAGATTCACCTCCCTTTGCAAAAATGTGCAGACAATCTTTTCATCCACATCCGAGCTACTTTCAACCTAATTGCTTGAATCTATGGCTAGAAGATTTTTTTTCTTTTTGTCCTTCTTGCAGTTCTTCAGGTTCATCTCTGGATGTAGTTTCCATATTTTTCCCTTAGTGTGGACATCAATGTTGCAATGAATGCAAAGGTTACTTGGATATTTACTCTAATGTGCAATGGTTGTTGTCTTCTTATCTTTTCCCACTTTCCACTTCTTCTTCCCCTCCTTGGAATATTCCTAGTGGTATTTCTACTTCTAACCACTTGGTTGCCCTTTCTTTTGGCCTATGTTTTCCAGGTACTGTGCATGTATAGACACCTCATCCACTGTCCTTGGTTTGAAGAGAATCACCTACTTTCATAAATGACTATGTAAACACCTCAGATACTTGAGGAGTACATCTAGGTACTTGGGAGAGATACCCAACATGATGACCATCTTTAAGAACTTGGTGGTATACTCATGTACACTCTTCTTCTGCCTCTGCCTAAAGTAATGTCACTGGATACATTGGTCCTCTACATACCTGACAGGGTAGAATTGGGACTTGATGAAGGTTTTGAAGTCCTCCCACTTATTTATTGGTGGATCACCCTCTAGCCTAAGTGTTTCCATGTGGCTTTCCCACTAGGTTAAAGTATGGTGCTCTAACTTCAATCTAGAAAATGCAATCTCCCACCCTTCATCTATATGGTGAACACTAAAATAAACTTCTAGTTGTTGCAACTAATGATTCCATTTTAATGAATAACTATCACCTTGGTATGGATTTATGTCCACTTTCACTTCCATATTGAATAGGGACTGTGAAGGGTTAACATCACTCAAACTTAGCTAATCTTTCTCTGGTTCCTTCCGTGACTCCTTTACTGAGTCTTCCAGATCTCCCAATTTATGCTCCTATCTTATCTCTGAGATTGAGCCTCCATCATCTCCAAATAGTCTGAGCTTTCTTGCTAGAGCCTCCATGAGGAGGTTCATATTGTGATTGATCTCAACAACTTGTGCTTCCAACAACTCAAACATCTCTTCTACTAGATCTTGAGGGTTATTATGAACATACTCATTTGTCATGGCTAGGGTTTCTACAACTTCTCTTTAAGTTTATTCCTGGATCCTGCAACTTCCCACAAATACCCAAAAGAAAAACCTGCTCTAATACCAATATGATCTCTAAATTGTTGTGGATATTCCACTCGAACAATTTGTCACAACATATTTGATAAATAACTAAAATATTTATTATTAAGGTTATTTTCCTTTAGATTTCCAAAATACTTAGTTATTGATTTTTTCTTCTTATGCATGCAATAGATAAAATGCAGAAAAATGGAGAATAGTAAAATACAATCACACCATCCAAAACAAAACAAAATATATGAATTGGGAAACCCATTATGGGAAAAAACCTAGCTATAAGGTGAGGTTTCTCTGCTCTCTTTTCTCTTTTCTCTGGTATAGAAATGATGCAAGTACAAAGAAAGAGGCACTCTCTGTGGAGTTTCCTTTGACACGTGGCCTATATGGATGCTACAAAATATCTCCTTCTCTGTTATTCTCACATAATACGACTCTCATATGTTTTTCTCAGCTCATTCCCTTCAAGAATTACATTATTTTATTTCCACATATCTCATGCCCTTCAAGAATTTCATTATTGTATTTCCAATGATGTCATTATTTACATACCCTTCAAGTGTCAAACTTTTCTTGGTGGGGAAATGACACAACAATGAAGACAATATTAACTTATATTTGTTGCCCTTTGTTGAGATACTAGTGGTCACTGAGGAATAAGGTCATCACCCTATTTTATTCTCCTTATTTAATTTCATGAATGATTGAGTCTGTGGCCTACCCCCACAGTAACATGTAACCTTGGAGTAAAAGTATTCATATGTTTTCAACTCAATCCATGTAAGGAGTGCTAGTAGGTGGAAAAATGAAAGCTCCTCCTCCTCTCCTAATGGTATTCATCATGTTTCGAATAAAACCCCATTACCTATGTGTATATCAATTGGAAAGAATATTCCTTGTTCCTACACACTCTATAAACAAAGAAATAATCATTTTCATAGTTTAAATATAACATAATCACATAATTTTTACTATTCTCTGACTAAATCCAGAGTCAAATAAAATGTTGGTGCAATCCCATATCAATGCATCCATGTGGTTTCCTATAACACTAGGAAAACCATTAATAGCATCTGCCAATCAATGTTTCCACATTTTCATTTCAAATTATTCAAATTACAGAAATCAATATCATCAGTTGCATCATGTTAATGCATAATTATTTCATATATGATATCATATAAATTTATAATTAAACCATTCAATCATCATCTTTTAAACTCAATTATATAGTAAAAAGTTCATGTTTCGTCATCACAATATTGGTCAAATAACTAGGTCATTTGTA
>JASDQU010736694.1:70973-81716 GCA_032191745.1 Picea mariana | reverse complement strand
TATATATAATATATATCATATAATATATGACATGGTATTTATAATACAATGTAGAAATATACTTGATAAATAAGTAGTTACTTATTATACTTAGAAATAAGTAGTTAATAGGAACTCTGATTGATGCACGATTTGCACGGTTGGAAAGGTATCAATGTGTAGAATAACGTCATGAGGATCCATGCTAGGAAAATTTTAACCCAAAAAAATTTCATTTGATGCCTCAAAATGATCTTGAAAGGTTTCGGACCCCAATTTTCCAAAATGGGACTTGCCACTAAAATGGCCTAAAAAGCTGATTCCTCCAATTTTTTCCACTATGAAAGGATCGAGATAGATGACAAACAATATAATAATCCAATATGGATCATAACTCCCCATTTAGGGAGGCTTTTGGTCCCCAAAATATTTACTAAATGAGGCGAGGAAATGTTTCCTCTACCTTCTCCCTAGAGTACCTCTTTGCTTTTCCTGGAAGTTGTCCTTTCAACCCAATCTGCCAAAGGTCATGATGCCCCTGTCTTGTAGTTCTGGACCACTTTTACAAAATTGTTTCATATACTAACTCTGGTTGAGCATCTCGTACTAAGTCCTCTATGGAAGGTAGGACCTACTCCTCCTCCTGATCCAACATGGAAGGCTTATAGAGATTGAGATTCTCCACATTCACTTATGAGTAAATGTGCATGTATGGGGGTAGAACGATCTTTTCCAATACCTTGAGAGTACCATACACAGAGCCTTGATCTTCTTACCATGACCCGATATCCTTTCCTTATTTAGTTGTAACCATATTTTGTCTCCCACTCTAAATGTTCTCTTTTTTCTGTGTTGGTCATGTGTAGCCTTGTACTTTTCATGTGACTTCTTCAATGTCTATTGTACTTGCAAATGGATCCGTGTGATCTTCTCAACAATTTTTTCTTCTTTTAATGCATCTCCTGTGAGGTCCTCCCTCACTCCTCCTTGTTTTCCATATACAACATCTACGGGAGAAGGTGGAAAATATCCAAAGCAATATTCTTCAAAAGGTGACGTACCAATAGAAGTGTGGATTTTTCTATTGTAAGAGTGTTTTATATAGATCCGATTTTCATCTCAAGTCTTCAGATGCTTATGATTGTAACCCCTCAAAAGTTGCACCAAAGTCATGTTGACTACTTATGTTGTCCAATCTTTCTATGGATGGAATGTTGTAGACCTCTTCAACTTAGTGTCCATCTTCTCCCACAATGTAGTCCAAAATACACTGAGAAATCTTGTATCCATATTTTAGATGACGATCCTTGGTATCCCAAAGTGCACCTGGATTTGTTCAAAGAACTTATTTGATGCTTCTTGTATATGATGATCTTTTTACAAGGCATGAGAATGCATATTTTTTTGAACGTATAAACTACCACAAATATATAGTCACATCCCTTCCTGCTTTTTGGTAAACCTCCCACAAAATCCATGGAAATACTTTCCCAAGTTTGAGTGGGTAGAGGTAAGGGATGGTATATACCTTGCTTCTTATTACTGGGCTTATTGGTACAATAAATTATACATCCTTTAACATATAGTATTGCATCTTCTTTCATTCTAGGCTAGTACACATACCTATGTAAGTTGGAAACTGTCTTCCCAACACCAAAATCCATGCAACCCTAGAGGTGTGAGCCTCTTTGATAAGATGCAACCATTCACCTTTAGGAACACAAAGCTTGTTGATCTTGTAGAGTAAACCATTCTTGAAATAATATTCAAACTTTCCATAACCTTATTCTATATTAATTTGTCCCTGTATCTGCTAAAACACCTCCTTGAAGTCCTCATATTCTATGTATGCCTCTTTATAGGCATCATGGGTAAAAGGATTCATGTGTATAAGAGTTCCCAAATTTGTAATCTTGGATGTGGGTGGTCGTGAAATCATGTCTACCAACTTATTTGTGGTACCATTCTTATACTTTATGACCAAATGAATTTTTTTTTAAATCCCCATCCACTTCTAATGTCTGGATGGTTGTAGCTTACTCTAGGCCTACAAATATTGTAGTGGTTGGTAATCTATGTTTATGATGGTCTCCTTTTCCATCAAATAATGCTTCCACTTTTTGACAACTTGTACCAAGGCATAGAGCTCCTTGTCATAGGTAGGGTAGTTGAGAACCTCTCCATGAGATACTTTATAATGATAGCATACGGTCCTTCCTCCCTGCATCAATACCACTCCCATGGCATACCCACTTGCATCTATCTCCACTTCAAATGGATTCTGCAAGTGTGGTAGTGTGAGAATTGGTGCTTGACTAATATTTATTTTCAACTCATCAAAGGCCTTTTGTTTATTCTTCACCCACTGGAAACTCTTACCACTAGTTGTTATGTCATGGATTAGTGTAGCTACTATTGAAAATGAAGCTATGAACTTTCGCAAGTATTGTGTTTCCCTTAAAAAACTCCTAACTTCAGTGACATTTGTAGGAAATGAACATTTCATGATGGCCTCCATATTTGAGGGATCTATCTTGATATCCCCTCCACTTATCACATACCCCAAATACAACAAAGACTGTCGAGAAAACTCACATTTCTTGATATTGGCCAACAACTGGTGCTTTTTTAGAGTCTCTAACACCTTCATAAGATGTGATATGTGCTCCTCCTAGGTAGCGTTATAAACAAGTATACCATCCAAATAGAAAATAACAAATGAATCTAGATAAGGGCATAAAATGTCATTCATTACTCTCATAAATTTTGATGGTGCATTGCATAAACCGAATGACATAACCAACCACTCATACAAACCTTTCCTTGTCTTGAAGTTAGTATTCTAGGTATCTTCTTCTTTGATTCGTACATGGTGATATCTTAATTTCAAATCCATCTTAGTGAAGTACTCGACATGCTGCAGGTGGTCCAACATATCTTCGATCCTTGGCAAAGGGTACTAATTCTTCAATGTAATTTTGTTCAATGCCTTGTAATTGATACACATTCTCCAAGTCCCATCCTTCTTGGGAAAAATTATGATGGGTTACCCACAAGGTGAGGTACTTGGTCTAATTACACCCTACTCCAACAACTATTTCAATTGCTTTGTCATTTAATTTACTTCAAGAACAAACTGTCTATACAACTCAATATTTGGCAATGGGGAGTCTAGCAATACTTGTATTTCGTGCTCCACATCCCTCTTGGGTGGTATCCCTTTAGGCTCCTTGAACACTCCCCTATATTCCTGTAATAAATCCTCCAACTGATTTTTATTCTTTTTAATACACCCTCCCAGGGATTCCCTCACTCTCATTGACTCATCATCAGACTGATTTTTTCTTAAGAAAAGAAAACCATATTTCTTACTAGAACTAATCAACTTTTTGGCTTGGTTGGAACTTACGAGTGAGATATTTGACTTTCTTTTATGTGCATTAATGATGTATGACTTCCCATCCTTGATCAGTCAGTACTAGTTGGCTCTCTGCATGAAGATTGCATCCCTCATATACATGTAAGGGCTTCCAAATACTACTCCACATACATCAATGGGTACTACGTCCAATTCCACTTCATCGATAAAATCAACACTTACTATGAATTCAATATTACATTGTTTCATTACATTTATCTATGCATCCCTGTTTACCCAACCCAGTGGATAGGAGATAGGATGATCGTGAACCTCCAATCAAATATTGTTGGCCAAATTCATTGCTATGAGATCATCCTGTGAACTAGAGTCGAACAAAGCATCTATCTTGGACTTCTTGACCTGAATCTTGATGTGGAAGAGATTGGTCATCCCCTTCTCTTCCTAGTGATGAAGGCTACTTAGATTCACCTCCTTTTGCAAAAATGTACAGACAATCTTTTCATCCACATCCAAGCTACTTTCAACCTAATTGCTTGAATATATGGCTAGAAGGTTCTTTTTCTTTTTGTCCTTCTTGCAGTTCTACAGGTTCATCTCTGGATGTAGTTTCCATATTTTTCCCTTAGTGTGGACATCAATGTTGCAATGATTGCAAAGGTTACTTGGATATTTAATCTAATGTGCAATGGTTGTTGTCTTCTTATCTTTTCCCCCTTTCCACTTCTTCTTCCCCTCCTTGGAATATTCCTAGTGGTATTTCTACTTCGAACCACTTTGTTGCCCTTTCTTTTGGCCTATGTTTTCCAGGTACTTTGCATGTACACACACCTCATCCACTGTCCTTGGTTTGAAGAGAATCAACTACTTTCATAAATGACTATGTAAACACCTTAGATACTTGAGGAGTACATGTAGGTACTTGGGAGAGATACCCAACATGATGGCCATCTTTAAGAACTTGGTGGTATATGCATGTACACTCTTCTTCTGCCTCTTCCTAAAGTAATGTCACTAGATACATTGGTCCTCTACATACCTAACAGGATAGAATTAGGACTTGATGAAGGTTTTGAAGTCCTCCCACTTATTTATTGGTGGATAACCCTCTAGCCTAAGTGTTTCCATGTGGCTTTCCCACTAGGTTAAAGCATGGTGCTCTAACTTCAATCTAGAAAATGCAATCTCCCACCCTTCATCTATATGGTGAACACTAAAATAAACTTCTAGTTGTTGCAACTAATGATTTCGTTTTAATGCATCAATCTCACCTTGGTATGTATTTATGTCCACTTTCACTTCCATATTGAATAGGGACTGTGAAGGGTTAACATCACTCAAACTTAGCTAATATTTCTCTAATTCCTTCCGTGACTCCTTTACTGAGTCTTCCAGATCTCCCAATTTCCGCTCCTATCCGATCTCTGAGATTGAGCCTCCATCATCTCCAAATAGTCTGAGCTTTCTTGCCAGAGCCTCCATGAGGAGGTTCATATTGTTATTGATTTCAACAACTTGTGTTTCCAACAACTCAAACATCTCTTCTACTAGATCTTGAGGGTTATTATGAACATACTCATTTGTCATGGCTAGGGTTTCTACAACTTCTCTTTAAGTTTATTCCTGGATCCTGCACTCTGATACCAATATGATCTCTAAATTGTTGTGGATATTCCACTCGAACAATTTGTCACAACATATTTGATAAATAACTAAAATATTTATTATTAAGGTTATTTTCCTTTAGATTTTCAAAATACTTAGTTATTGATTTTTTCTTCTTATGCATGCAATAGATAAAATGCAGAAAAATGGAGAATAGTAAAATACAATCACACCATCCAAAACAAAACACAAGATATGACCTGGGAAACCCATTATGGGAAAAAATCCAGCTATAAGGTGAGGTTTCTCTGCTCTCTTTTCTCTTTTCTCTGGTATAGAAATGATGCAAGTACAAAGAAAATGGCACTCTCTGTGGAGTTTCCTTTGACAAATGGCCTATATGGATGCTACATAATATCTCCTTCTCTGTTATTCTCACATAATACCACTCTCATATGTTTTTCTCAGCTCACACCCTTCAAGAATTACATTATTTTATTTCCACATATCTCATGCTCTTCAAGAATTTCATTATTGTATTTCCAATGATGTCATTATTTACACACCCTTCAAGTATCAAACTTTTCTTGGTGGGGAAATGACACAACAATGGAGACAATATTAACTCATATTTGTTGCCCTTTGTTGAGATACTAGTGGTCACTAAGGAATAAGGTCATCACCCTATTTTATGCTCCTTATTTAATCATCATGAGTGATTGAGTCTGTGGCCTACCCCCACAGTAATGTGTAACCTTGGAGTAAAAGTATTCATATGTTTTCAACTCAAGCCATGTAAGGAGTGCTAGTAGGTGGAAACATGAAAGCTCCTCCTCCTCTCCTAATGGTATTCATCATGTTTCGAAT
Organism: Picea mariana; assembly: GCA_032191745.1. Taxonomy (NCBI): domain Eukaryota; kingdom Viridiplantae; phylum Streptophyta; class Pinopsida; order Pinales; family Pinaceae; genus Picea; species Picea mariana. The sequence continues at coordinate 75,886 of JASDQU010736694.1, read as the reverse complement.
AAAACCCCATTACCTATGTGTATATCAATTGGAAAGAATATTCCTTGTTCCTACACACTCTATAAACAAAGTAATAATCATTTTCATAGTTTAAATATAACATAATCACATAATTTCTACTATTCTATGACTAAATCTAGAGTCAAATAAAATGTTTGTGCAATCCCATATCAATGCATCCATGTGGTTTCCTATAACACTAGGCAAACCATTAATAGCATCTGCCAATCAATGTTTCCACATTTTCATTTCAAATTATTCAAATTACAGAAATCGATATCATCAGTTGCATCATGTTAATGCATAATTATTTCATATATGATATCATATAAATTTATAATTAAACCATTCAATCATCATCTTTTAAACTCAATTAGATAGTAAAAAGTTCATGTTTCGTCATCACAATATTGGTCAAATAACTAGGTCATTTGTAAACAAATGCCCTAAAATAATAAAGTTTAGTCTATATCAATAGTCAAATAAAATGGGGCATTACACTAGAATACTCATTTTTGAGATGTGTCTTTTTTAAAAGAACATCAATTCAATAAATCTAGTAAATGTATCATGTTGAAAATACAAGTCAATTCAACAACTACAAAAGAGTTGGAAGAAAATGCATGAGCTAGATTGAACATAAGAATATTGTTATGTGTGGATTATATTACTACTATGCCCATAGAATTCAGTCATAACAATTTCTAAAGGAATGTTTGAGCGTTATGATAAATGGAAAAACAATGACTTTAATTCCAAGGCTATGTGTCAAATCAAAATCTATCATAAGAAAAAACTTGGGTTTGTCATTGACATATATGCTAACATGGGAGGTTTTGTTCATTTCTCACTACTATTTTTACATATGGGATCACAATTAACCATTATGTCCCTCTCTAAGTGCATGGGGGACCTTGAAGACCCACACTTGGATGTGTATGGTGGTCTCCTTTATGAGAGTGGAAGCTCAATAAATCCATTTGTAGATGCATTACTTCACACCTTGATTTACTCAAAAAGTGGAGTGTACAAGAATATTGTTCTATCTCATGGAAGACCACAAAACATAATGTTGGATTTAAATATCTTCCTCCACATTTATTCTTATAGTTGGACAATGGAGCAAATGATAATAAGAATCATTATATTTTCATGTTTATATCATTTCTAACTGTTAGGGTCCTATAAATATAGGTAATCTGTTTTTTCAATTATCTATTTTTGGAAATTTGTTGGTAAGGTTTAGCCTATGAATCACTAGGTGTCATAGCCTAAAAAATGTGTCTATCCAAACAATGATTTAGTTTTTAAAGTTGGATGGCCAAAAAAAAGTATGGATCTTTGGGATATTTTTGCATATAAATTTAGTTCAAATCAGGTTGCAGGTGTTACGCTCAGAAGCAACTTTCCAATGGTATATCTAGTGCTTCAGACTGACATCCAGATCAAAAGTTAAATCCTAAATTCAAAGCCTATGGCCCACCCCACACTTAATTATTAAAATTCCTAAATGATAAATTCCACACAAGTCTTCCCTGGTGGCATCGTTCCTCCTCCTGATCAATGACCTTCATGTGTTTTCGCCCCCCCAACCTACCTACCTTTATCGGTGGAAGGGGGATCCAAAATTTTTTTTTCCTCGCTCCGACCCCACCTACATGGAATTACCTCATTGCTTCACACCCCCCCTCCTATTACCATATACCGCCTAACCCCCACTCTGAAATCCGCCTAACCTGTCCCCATCTCTCACTTTCCCACATCTACTCCTCTCCCTACACAAAACCTATCCCCACACTCTCGATACTGCCCATTCTCCATTACTCCCCCTCTCCCTACACAACACCTGTCCCCACACCTCCTATACGTTATCCAATTACACCTTCCCCCATGACTGTTAGCAGTCCCTTAATGGTCCTGCGCCCCTAACAGATACCCCTGCAACCATAAAAACTCAGCATCCCCCCCTCCATTACACTATTTGCTAATTGAGAAAATCTTATCAAATCTTACTGTCACATCACACTCACTTATCTTCAAATACAAGCTACTTTCCTGGTGAGGTTATTCAAAGGGACAGATGGCAAATAAATCATATTGAGAGGACAATAAACAGATTTTACAGAAATAGTTTCAACTTCTTTCTAGATTTCAGAGACATGAAGACACCTAGTAGCAGAATATCAACAATCAACCAACCAATTCCATATTTCAATGCACGATACTTGCAGAAATAAACATGGTTAGCAACAAGTACCAACAACGCAGCAAGAGTCAAAGGACAGATCATCAACAACTTCCATAAAAAAAGTGCCAGAAATCCCAGTGGATCTTAATAGTCATATATATTGTTGTGATTAGAGATAGATGTTAGTTTAGATATCCCTAAAATAAATCCTAGTTAGTTATGACAGGATATTTTGTAAATAAATTTATAAATACTTCTTATTTCGAAGTATGAAAGGTTGGCACTTTCTTAGAGGATAGAACTAGTATTGTAAAGCAACACACAGAGACACTATTGGTCAAATTTTTCAGTAATACAGTGAAATGATTACGGGATACTTGTGTCAACTTTATTGGTGAAGTGAATTTTTCCCTATTAATTTGTTTTCCTCTGCTATCACTATTGTTTCCTAAAATTCCGAGTTATTCTAAGAAGATAAAGGATGGAATTTGATTAAATGTACACTTTGTCTCTGGCTTATGAATAATTTTTGTGTTTTCCACTGAATATTAAAATCAAAATTCTTAATTGCTCTATTTTTGATTGGATTTCTAGACCTTTTCATCTCCTCCATACCTTAAATCTTTGAAGATCCAGTGAATTTGCCTACTTTTCCCTGCAATATTATCTTGTTAAACCTTTTATTTGATCAATTCATAACTGTGACTCCATTTTCCCAATGGCCCACCTTCATTGTTTCAACCAAACAATTCAAATCAAACAAACAAACCACAAACTGTCATAACTAGCCTAATATTTTAATTCAAACAAATCTAAATCATACAGAGAGATCCATCTTTGAAGCTAGCATGGCTAGATCCCAACTTCCAAAGTGGTTTTGTGGTTACCTCTATCTATTTCTTTCACATCCTTAAGAAATTATGGAGCAATAACATAGTGATGACCATAATGGGGAAGAAAGGTTAATCTTCCTCAGAAAAGAGTATCAAGTTTCAGATTTGATTATTGATGGCGGATAGTGATAAGACAAAGGAAGGCTGAAATCATCCACCTAGCGACTCCATTCTCAATTATATCCATATGAAAGAATGTCATGGCGAATCCACTGTTATAGAGATTCATTGTTTGAGGCGTTCACTAATTATTCCATTGGGATAATGAAGAACTTCAAAGCTGATACTATCATTTCAAGGTATGCATGTTTATATTTTTCACGGATTTATGGTTTCTCCAATCCTTTACCCAGGGATGAGTATTTTTTGAGAAATGGTCCAAAATTTAATGGAGATGATCCGAGTTTGACTTGGAAATATTTATCAATTTTTCATGATTTTACTGAGATTCTTAGAGTCAAACATGAAGATGTTTTCCTTAGATTGTTTCATGATTCGTTCCAAGGAAAGTGTAAAAGTTGGGTTGAAGGTTTTCCTGCTGGATGTATTAGAACTATTATAGGTTTCTAGATTGTATTTTTGGAAACATGGATGGAGGGGACAGATTTTGTGGCAGACTGTCCTTCCATTCAAAGCTTTATGGAATGGAACAATATGTGCATTGAAGATGGAGCCGATGAGAAATTTTCTACATGTTTGTCTTCTTATTTAAAATTAAGTAAATGTAGCTTAGAGGCCAAGATTCAGTTTTTAGATGAATTTGCCAAAGATAGTGAGAGAAAGCTCAAAGTTTTAGAAGTTCAGGAAACACCTCAAATTCCTCCATTTCTGAGTTTTCCTTGTGAAGTTTTATGTCAACAGAAGAAAAATGACACATGTCTATCTTTTCCCTTTGATATTGGGGATCATCAATCAAACTTTGGCATTCATGATTTTTATGACCCGGTAGCCACCTATATGGAGGATTTTTTTCAGTTGGAACACTTGGCCATGTTTTCACTATAAAGATCAAATTTGTTATTAGTGTTCATTTTCAATACATTATTCATTTTTGATTTGGTTCAATATGATCAGGAATATTTATTATTGGATCAGCTGCTTGATTGGTTGTATTGGAAATTTTCCATTACTTGATTGGGCAGTAACTTTTAGCAGATTAGAGTAGGAGTGTGTGAATAAGCTTGGCTTGGCGATCATTCCTTTCAACAATTTTTTAGTTTGGGTCCAATTTTCAGCTGGAAGTTTCAGTTCAAATTTGTAGTAGATGTGGTTAACATTCGGTTTTATGTTACAAGCAGAAATTTAAATGGCTTGGGATCAACCCAATGGATCAGGTAACTAGTATACGATATTCTTTGGCACTTCACTGGAAGGATGCCATCCCCAATTGAAGCCATTGTTAGGGTCCTATAAATATAGGTAATATGTTTGTTCAGTTATCTATTTTTGGAAATATGTTGGTAAGGTTTAGCCTATGAATCACTAGGTGTCATAGCCTAAAAAATGTGTCTATCCAAACAATGATTTAGTTTTTGAAGTTGGATGGCCAAAAAAAAGTATGGATCTTTGGGATATTTTTGCATATAAGTTCGGTTCAGATCATGGTGCATGTGTTTCTATGGAATAACGCTCAAGAGCATCTTTCCAAAGGTATATCTAGTGCTTCAGACCGACATCCAAATCAAAAATTAAATCCTAAATTCAAATCCTATGGCCCACCCCGCACTTAATTATTAAAATTCCTAAATGATAAATTTTGTGCAAGTATTCCTCGATGACATCGTTCCTCCTCCCAATTGATGACCTTCATGTGTTTTTCTCCCCCCCCCCCC
>JASDQU010736694.1:34158-56534 GCA_032191745.1 Picea mariana | reverse complement strand
ATCACTAAAGGTCGCTTCGGAGATTCACGCTTCGGGCATTTCGACAAGTCTTAATGATAAAATCCTCGCAACCCGAAAGTGTTCGTTCATCACTTTTCCTGAACCTTTAAAGGACACGAGTCGTGGTATACGTGTATCTTTTGAGTCTTCCCCGAGTTGACACGTGGCATCCATTTTTGACATTTTTGTTTGAAGATTCATACGATTCTAAATGTGGCACCTCCCTTTTCTCAACATTTCATCTAGAATGACGTCATCTGTGACATGTCACTATGGGAGATGACCCTTCGGAAATATAACAAAGAACTAATTCGTAAATCACCGAAGCACCAAAATGTTGAAGTATTAAACTTTAATTAATTAAGTTGATCATGGTCAAGAAATAATTAATGACTTCTCACTTTAGGGTTCAGACGTTTACCCTTCATCTATCCTAAAATCTTTGAAGTCTGAATCTATGAAACACTTAAAGTTAAATATGAATGATTAAGACTTAAAATTGATTACCAGATAGTTAATCACTTTGCAGTTTCAAGTTTCGTGGATTTCCTCTCGAGCTACATTCAAAACCCCCGAAGTCCGAATTTTTAAAACACTTGAACTTAACACCCCTTTTTAAACATGATTAATTAAGGTTTTGATAGCGATTATCCAAGGATTAACCTTCGCAGTTTCAGGATTCGGGTAATTCTCAATATGTCTGATCTAAAACTCCTGGACACAAACCACCGAATATTAATGGCATTTATGGATAATTAACTGTAATGATTCAAACATGGATTGTGGATCTCTAGGTAGACATTTCCATTAAATTTAATAAATTTTTCGTCACTAAAGCTATATGAAAATCAACATATCTGATTTAAATAAAATCACTTGGATTTCGAATTCATTTTCACCTTCCGCAATTAGCAAGATTTTATCAGTTTGAAAAAGATCACATATTTTCTCTACAACAAGTAACCTTACTCAATTTCTTAGAGATCATGGCACCGTGAAAAATGATGAAGAAGCCTGATGTAGTTGTCGAAGGTTCAAATCCAAATGCGGACGTTATGTCAGACACCACGCCGCGAGCCATAGACATTGTTAAATCTTGGACGTAGGCGTTTGAAGTTCTGGAACATGAGATAATAAACTTTCCAGAATATTCTAGTGATGAAGAAGACGATACTCATGCAGCTAAACTCATATATATATCCCAGTCAGAGTTACACAAGATAGATGCGCGACCGAGACTCATGCCGTATATTGACATGATAAGCTAGGCCTTGGAAAACATCGACGTCCAAACCAGGAGCATATTCAACCATCAGAATGTTGTTGTTGGTTATTTCCGACCGAAACACCTCCAAGAAATGTATAAGCTATCTCCCAATCCTAAATACAATTACAATGTTGAATTTATGTTGGAGTTTGAGCAAAAGGAATGCATCCAATACGACAAGAGTTATCCTGATATCATTAGGTCCTGGTGGGGGCACCCAAAGAATTTCAGGGCCGACGCTCATGGTATGTATGCTACAACTTCATTGGACATTCACATGATTTACGTAGCCATGATTCCCTATAGATTGCTTGAGAAGAAGAGTCCCACTCATTTCCTGGTGGAATGGGTATCTATCATGTAGGAGGTGGCCGAGGGCTACACTTTTAATTGGGCCAAAATGTTGTCGAATAATTTGGCCAAAAAAATTACTGAATACAAAATGGAGAAATCAAATGGGTAGCCCGCCCCTTTCTATATGTCTGCATATGTCATGGATTCCATCTGTTTCATGAACCATTTCCCATTGATGAATTGGAGCTGGACCCTGACCAGTACATAGCCTATTCACTTCTACGATTCCAAGTTGTGGGAGGAAAAAGACAAATATTTATTTTACGAAATATGTCACAATGTAGTGGTGCATGTTCATATAACCCTATATGGTCACCCACCTCCTCGAATTTCAGACAAGATTATGGGAAATCTGGGCAAACTAGTAGATTGGTTCATTGAAGAAAAATTCTCTTATATCAGGGTTTTTGGATTCTCAGTTCATCCCCATGCTCTCCCGTGATTTTTACCAGACCGACTAGTGTGCAGAGAAGTAGCTTACCAGACAGTAATGAGAGGCATCAACAAGGAGTTAAAGGCAGCTTAGAAAAAGGTATGGCCAACTTTCCCTATCTAGGTTGGCATGTTTTCACTATTATATTTTGGTCACTCCAAAGTGGAGTCTGTGGATTTGGAAGATGTCAAATTGGCTGACATCGAATTCAAAAGGCATGACCCACACAAAATTGTGGAGAACCACCTGGCTCAATTCAACATGAAAATATATGTACATGAGAACTCCCCATATGAAAAAATATTCAGGGGAGTTAGGTCCTATGAGGAGGTACAAGACAGATTCCAAACCCTACCCACATATCAACAGGCTAGTTTCCTCAGTTTCCAAAGACACATGCAAAACAATTTTCCAAAAGTACTACAAGGAGAGTCGATGGCCAGTCCTCCTGCACATGAATCTATGCCTCCATGTTTTGAACGAGGGTACTCTGGTAAAAATAATATTGAGGAAACCCCAAAGAGATCTGAGGTTTTGACACAAGAATTATAAGCCTCATTGTCAGTACAACTAGGCCACCAGTCCCTAGGTCATCTCAAAACTTACATAAAACAAGGACAGGATGCATCTCCTTCGACACCAGCCACACCTGTTGCCAATACAGTAGAGAAACAATAGTCTACGAAGATTGATACTCATATTACATCATTGACACCTTTTCAGTCTAGCTTCGAAAATCCTAGTTCCTAAATCATCCTTGTAAGTGATCTTACCCCAATCTCTCCCGAAGAAATGCCTCCTTTAGATTTCTTCTTTAGAAAGAAATGGAGGGCCATCGTCAAAAGAGAATCACACCATAAAGACGGAGTAATAACCAAAAGGCAGAGGATGTTTTATGATGGAAATGATCGCAATGATTCATAATTCACGAAAGAAGTTGCAGGTTCATTGGGTGCCTTTGCCACTGCAAATCAATGGTCTGTGGAGAATTTGGTAGAGAAACTAATACATAAAATTTTATTGGTGGGGCAGTTGCAAGATCAAATATTGGCCTTGGAACAGACTGTAAGGAATAAGATGAGCCAAGACTTTGAGCGAATCAGATCTCATGACCGACATCAAATCCAACAGTTGCAGGCTAACGTCGAAGAGCTCCATTAAAATTCATAGGCCAACCAAGGATTAGTCACTCAATGTGATGAATTGATAGGGAAATTGCAAGCCATATTAGACCTGACTGAAGGAACCTCAGTATATATTTTAGCCTTCCAAAATAAAGCACTGTCAATAAACGAAAAACTGGAAATGGCCCAGCAGAATATTTTTTTGAAGATAGATGCCATCCAAAAGTGCTACCAGGCAATGGATCTTTCCCTGAAAGACATCTATGCCAAGGAAAAGGAGGCTTTCTCAGCCCGGGATAAGTTTCAAGAATCCATCGTATTAATGCATAAAGAGAACATCTTTGATTTTCCTATGCTCTCTCCTTCTGAAAAAATAATAGGTGAGATGGCTCTAAAGGCTTGGGAGACCAATCCGACAGAGAGAAAAAGATTTGCCAGAGAAGTAAGGAGGCTTTCCTAGAAACGTTGTCTCCATTAGACAAAGGACTAATTGATCTTAAGGGAAGTGATATCGTGGAAGCCCTGGGGCAGATTGATATAGAAATGAACCAACAGAACTCCCTAAATAGAAAAGAGGAAACTCTTACAACCATTCAAAAAATAATCCAGATCGATCTTTCTAAAATCAATAAATGGTTACTGAATGCAAGCTTACAATTACATGCTACAACTCGAGAAGTGAAAAGAATCCAAGAAATTCTATCTCAAGTAGAAAAGAAGTTATTCACTTTTGAGGTGAATGAAACAATTGAACCTTAAAGGCTTGTAGTGGAATTGATGAACAGATGCCAACAGTGTATTGACCATAGAAAAACAAATATAGTTGGAAGCAGGTAGAAAAATATACACAATCTTTTCTCCTTTTCATCCTCCTTATCTTCTGTTTTCAAATATCCATCTGTCTCAATCACTCTCATTCTAAACTCTCACTTACCCCCATTTCATTATCATTCCTCCCACATATGATTACTTTTCCTATGTCCATTATTCATTCTTTGACAAGCCATGCAGAGCTCTCCATCCAACTGTCCTTCTCCCTCAAAAGAAACGTTTTTCCAGCAGGTGAAGAGACAGAAGAAAATGCCAGCAAAACTCATCGGATTTTACACTCTGCTATATTATTTTTGAATTATGCTATTTTGATTAAATATTGTAAGAAGTCCAATCATTTTGAGTTGTGATAGATTTTGTATAAATACATAGATTTAAGATCTGTTCATGGCTACTTCTTGCCGGATGTAATAGAGAAAACTCTCCTTTTTTAGTATTAATACAAGTGCATACAAAGATTCCAAATTCTGTTCAGTTTGAGTTATGTGTTTCTCCTGTATTTCCATATCTTTCAATTTACTTATGTAATTCCTTGATAAGTGATTTATTTCAATTTAGTATCAAAACTACTGTCATCATATTATCTCAGTAATTCGTTAAGTAAGCAGTTTTTCCTCTGTAATTGTTGTAAGTAATACAAGACCTGCAAGATATTTGAATTACTGCATCTCATATTCTGTTCAAGGGTGCACTCTTTGCTTTCTTCTACTGCAAACAAGGTGAGATTCATTTTCCATTGATGCCTAGATTTGTTTAACAGTTTTTCTAAGTTTCTCCCACACCATTTGATATCATAATTGTGACTTAGACAACGAAATACGACATCTGTATTGTCCTATTATTAATTTCATTTAAGGATTTTTCTTATATAAATAAAGGTATAAAAAATACTCTTTTAAAACATCCTTTTAAACCTTCTTGATGGCTGACATTACTCTTTGAGCCTTAAGTTTAATCTCAGGAAAAACATCTTTTTGGCGTCGTTGTCAAGGACAAAGAAACAAAGTTTTTTTTCCCTGGGAAAATGACAAGGTAAATTTATATGTTTGATAGTGAACAAAGATTGAATACACAAGTAAGGATTATTTTTATCTTGCACTTGGAAACTCCACCATAGATAAATTGGAATTCGGTCGAAAGAATACTAGAAAGAGTCTAGACAATAAGCAGACCACACCAGTATCAGATCCCAAAAGGTTGTTGAAAACAAAGGGATACCTCAAATCGACCACTGCATCAGTAGGTAAAGTATATCAACCCAAAGTTACACACGTTAATTCTAAGGTTCCAATTGAAGAACTAACCCTTGAAGAGAGTTTTAAACAAGTACCCTCTGCAGAGGCATCAAATAGTAAACCCGAGGCTAAGCTTGAGAATCTGTAGGTAATTGTACCCAAGATAAAGATTGATATTGACTCGACTGATACTCCTATAGGCCAGAAAAAAGGATCCCTCTCTATACCCGTTGTCATCGACACTCTGCCAATTCCATCCTTGCCCAAAGTAAAGGTTTTAGTTTTACGAAACTCTAAAGAATATATTTTATACCCTTATTCATCCCCTATCGGTTCTCCTATATATACATCTTGTAAGTCTGAGGAAACCAGTCCACATTTCCCTTTTCCTCCTCTTCTAGATTTTTCATCTCCTAATGACCTTTTTCTGGAACTTCCTTCACCACATCCCGAAGTAGTGGAAAGTTCACCACTTCGGTCCCTAGAAGTTTTTGAAAATCCCCTTTTTTCCCAAAGTCCGTCCCCTAGACTTCCAATGGATGCTACTGGAGAAGGTAGCGCCAGAGGCGGAGGAGTAGGTGGACAAGGTCAAGGACAACCTCCACCCCCTAGAATCTTTTCCAAGGTAGCTTCCAGATATGATCCCTTGGTCCTCCCTATTGTCCTTCATGATTTCCCCGAAAATTATATGAAAAACCTACCAAAATTTATGGGAGAAGGAGATTTAACTACAACCGAGCACATAGCCTTTTTTTATCAGTTTGTTGATATCCTTGGCATCGAGCACTAAGATGTTTACTCAAGGATTTTAGTACAAACCTTCAAAGGACAAGTAAGAACCTGGTTTTGAGGACTCCCGGTAGGGTCCTTACGGTCTTATGATGATCTAGAAAATGCCTTTTTAAGACAGTGGAGAGAAATGAAAGACCGTCTTTATTATTTGACTGAATTTGGGGCTTTAAGAAAAAAGAATTTTGAATCAGTTCTTGAATTTACTCATAGGTTCAATAAACTGTACAACATGATCCCACCCGAAGTCAAACCCTCTCAATCTACAGGAAAGGTAACATTTGCAGGGGATTTTGAACCCGACTTTTCCCTCCTCTTAAGAGAAAAAAGATCTGCCACTCTAGCAGGAAATCTGCCATAGAAATCAAATCAAATATGATGGCATCCAAAAAATGAAAAAACAAAGTTGAGACAGGAACTAGAGAACCTAGGTGTTTCAAAGAGCAGGTAGGGTCATCTGAATTTTGGGAAGTCCGTAGAAGAGAAAATGGATGAGATGGCTAAGATAATTAAATATTTATCAAACAAGATATCCAGGATGGAATTAGATCAGGCCAAACCTGATACTTACGTTAGGAATTAGTTCAAAAAAAACCCTAACCCTCAAATACAACAGAGACAAATAAAAAATGAAGATCAAAAGATATAGGCCCCATTTAAAACTAAAATTTTTATGCAGAGGGATGACATGAAAAATTATGGGGAGTTAGAAGAGGATCTAAACAACCTTAGCGATGACAATCTAGAGCCTCATTTAACTAGACAGGATTATGAAAAGTATCTAGACCTAGAACCCATGTTTAATAATGAGGAAAGTATCAATAATATAGGAGAATCTTCCTATCAAGGACTCACTGACTCAATAATGGCCGAACTCCAAAAAAAGTATGGTTTAAGGCCCAAAGTAAAAATTCCCACGAATGTTCCACCGAAAAAGATTTTGTCACGAAATAAAACAAAAATGAGGCAACTGTTACTAAACCACCAGTTGAAACACAAGTTGCCAGAACAAAACCAGTTGAAACAAGAGAAACACAAACTAAAAAACTGGAAAATATAGAAACACAAGCTCCAACTAGAGAAATCGATTTTTTTTTTAAGGTTTCAGTTTAGAAAACGAACTTAATAAAATTAAAATCCCCATGCCCCTGGTTGAGCTTGCAAAAAAGAAGATTGCTAAAATGATAAATTTTTCTGATGCTGAATGTCACACAGATGTTATCAATCTACAAGATGAAATACTTACGATCATGTTTGGTCCACACATCGAAAATACTAAGGATTATGTTGCTCCGTTTTATATTACATTAACTATGCACAACCATTTACTTCACAACTGCATGTTAGATTCAGGGGCTTCTGATAATTTAATGCCTAAATTTATCATGGAGAAATTAGGCCTCGAAATTAATAGACCTTATCAACACTTGTATTCGTTTGATTCCAGAAAAGTTAAGTGTCTAGGCATGATCAAAGATTTGGTAGTAAATCTTGCACAGATCCCTGTAAAAAGTATCCTTATGGATGTAGTCGTTGTTGACATCCCTGCCAAATATGAAATGTTGTTATCATGGTATTGAGGCTCCAAATTAGGAGGATCACTTCAGTTGGATATGACTTACGCTATGGTCTTGATTTTCGGTGGACAATTTACTGGATTGTACAGAGAGACTAGACTGGCGTATACTGTAAGTGACCCCCAAAACCCAAATAATTACCCAATCTATGTTGTTGATCATGAATTAGGAAATTGTATATTATATATAGATGACGATTTCGAAGAATGTACAGAAGAAGAAAACAAAAAAGTAGAAAAAATAATTAAAAGTGTAAATAGTAGAGAAGGAATGTGGAAAATGCACTTCATCCTGCGAAGGAGTAGGGGCTGGAGTGTTATTTGTAACACCAGGATATGAGTACGTTATTCCCTTCTCATATAGATTAAAATGGGAGGTTGATTATACAAATAATGTCTATGAGTATGAAGCTCTAGTCTTAGGATTAGAAGCTGCCAGAAAGTTAAAAATTGAACATTTGATAGTTTATGGTGATGTAGAGCTTATTGTGAAAAAAATAAAGCAGCAGTATCAAGCCAAGAATATAAGGCTAAGGTCATAAAAAAATTGTGCTTGGGATTTGATAGAAAATTTCTTCTCATCCTTTAACATTCACTATATTCCCAGAATGTAAAATCAACATGTCGATTCTTTAGCCAAAGTTGCATCGACCTTTGTACCACCTACTGTACTAAAACTGAAATATCACATCAAAATGAGATAGAGGCCTTCGATCCCAAACAATGTTCAACACTGGAAAGTATTTGAAGATGACGGACAAATTAAAAATTTCCTTGAAATGGTCGAAGAGTTCTCTAAGACTCACATAGATCAGGAAAACCAGAACGATCCTATCTAGGTCATGCAGGAAGGCGAAGACCCTAAAAAGTTCAAGGATAATATCACAAATCACCGTATTCTTGTTCTTAAAAACAATCAGATCCCTAGAGGTATAATCCCCTTAAAGATATTATTTGACCATGATTACATACCTTTAAAATCTACCTTACGACCTCAACCCAAAGAGGTTGAAGACTGTAATATAGGAACTGGGGAAAATCCTAAACTGGTCAAGATATCTAAATACCTTCCATCCCAAATGAAGAATAGGTACACCGAGTTGCTTAATAAATATAAAGACGTTTTTGCGTGGTCCTATTATGAGTTAAAAACTTACGATACCTCTGTAATTGAACACAAAATTCCTTTAAAACATGGTATCAAACTTTTTAGGTAGAAACTCAGCCAAATAAACCCTATTCTCTTGTCAATGATAGAAAGTGAAGTTAAGAAGCTTCTCAATGTGAATATTATCGTTCCACTCATATATTCCGAATGGGTAGCGAATTTGGTACCCATCAGGAAGAAAAATGGAGAAATAAGGCTCTGTGTAGATTTCAGAAACTTAAATCGGTCATCCCTCAAAGACAACTACCCACTACCTAAAATGGATCATGTTCTAGAAAAAGTAGTTGGAGCTAACAGAATGTCCATGATTGATGGTTTTTCTAGATACAATCAAATTGTTGTCCATGAAGATGACAAAGAAAAAAATGTGTTTACCACCCCGTGGGGAACTTTCATGTATGATAAAATGTCATTTGGTTTGATGAACGCAGGGGCTACTTTCCAGAGAGCGATGGACATCACATTCATCGGTGAGAAAGACAAATTTGTTGTTATTTATCTTGATGATTTAACGGTTTTTTCTAACTTTGATGCAGAACACCTACTACACCTCAAGCAGACCTTTGAAAAATGCAGAAAGTTTTGTTTGTCTCTTAATCCTAAAAAATCACATTTCTCTATGCAATATTGTAATATCTTGGGTCATATAGTGTCGAAGGAGGGAATCAAAGTTGACCCAAAACGAGTAGAGGCTATAGACACAATTAATATTCCTAGGAACAGAAAATAAATTCAATCATTTTTAGGAAAGATAAACTTTTTGAGAAGATTCATTCCAAATTTTGCTGAAATAATTAAAATGATTACAGATATGTTGAAGAAAGAAAATGAAGTGAAATGGATTGCTGAAGCTAAATCATCATTCGAGCGCATCAAGAAAGCCATAGGGGAAGCATTGGTGCTAGCAAGTCCAGACTATACAAAGGAATTCGTGATATTTTCGTTCACTTCCGAACATACTGTTGCAGCAGTACTCCTGCAAATGAATGAGGGAGGATTCGAGAAAACAATAGATTTCTTCAGAAAAATCATCAGGGATGCAGAGTTAAGGTAAGATATACTTGAAAAACAAGCATACACAATGGTGAAAGATCTTAAGGACATATGTACTACATTCCAAGATAATCTCTTACGTGATGACTAATGCTATTAAAGACATTTTATTTCAGTCAGACAATGATGGGAGAAGAGGACAATGGCTGGCTAAACTTCAAGAATTTGATCTAGAAGTGAAACCAACCAAGCTAATCAAAGGTCAGGTCCTGGCGAAATTGTTAGCCGAAACAAATTTCAGGGTGCTCGGGATAAACCACCCAGAAGCACACAGATATATCCCAGATATAGAGGAGCTTGACGATCAAATCCCTATGATCCAGATCAAATATAATTTTTATTTTTCTTCTTGGTATTGCAATATTGTTTCATACCTCCTTACCCTTCAGTGCCCAAATGGCATGACTCCATCCAAGGAGAGAACTTTGAAGCTGCATGCAATTAAATATTGTATTATTGATGGCCAACTGTACTGGAAGGATCCTCTAGGTTTCTTGTTAAGTTGCTTAATAGCATTTGAAACAGAAGGCGTCATAAATGAATTTAATGAAGGGGAGTGTGGAGTACACCACGCCTAGAGGGAAATGACCTGCAAGATTTTAAGGGTTGGGTATTATTGGCCAAAATTATTTACTGATGTGAAAGCCAAGGTCAGATCCTACAACTTTTGCCAACTGTTCTCTGGTAAGAAAAAGCTCCCTGCACTACCTTTAGTCCCAGTCAAAGAAAAAGGTTCCTTTCAACAATGGGGTCTAGATTTCATTGGAGAAATCCATCCGCAGTCAAGCACCCAACACAAATGAATTTTAAACGCTATCGATTACTTCATGAAGTGGGTCGAAGCCATTCCAACTCAGAATGCTATGGATTTGGTAGTAATAAATTTCTTGGAAGAGAACATCCTATCAAGATTTGATTGTCCTCAAAAAATAGTCACTGACAATGCCCAATCTTTCAAATCTATGGCGATGCTCAATTTCTGCCAAAAATACAACATTGTGTTAGGACATTCTACAACTTACTATCCTCAGGGGAACGAGTTGGCCGAATCATCCAACAAGAGCCTGATGACTATAATAAAAAAGGTGTTGACAGAAATAAGAAGGCTTGGCACATTCACTTGAAATATGCCTTATGGGCGAATCGAATCTGTACCAAGAAATCAATAGGTACGCCCCCTTTTCAAATGGTGTATGGTATTGACGTCATCCTTCCTATCAATCTTACTCTTCCTGTGATGAAGATTTGGAAAGACACAAATGAAGATCCAAATGATGTTACAAGAAGGATAAATCAAATAATTTAAGTACAGCAAAATAGGGCCAAAGTAGATGACAAACTTCAGAAGTACCAAGATAATATGAAGGCCCTTTTTGATAAAAAGGGTAAAGACAAGGAGTTTCTTCCTGAAGATCTAGTTTTAAAGTGGGATGCCAAAAAAGAAGATGCAGGGAAACACGGCAAGTTCGACCATCTCTGGTTCGGTCCATTCATGATTGCAGCTACTGAGGGAAAAAATTCCTTCTTACTGGAAAACCTAGACGAAAAAATTATTTACGCTCCTATCAATAGGCATTATCTAAAGAATTTTATGCAATAATCATATTTGAGATGTCCATTGTATATACCAATTTCATTTTCGGTTTCCATGTTTCGGTTTGCAATTTTATTTTTCTTTTGTAAATTATCCAAATTTTACTTTTACTATAAATAAACCAGGTTTACTTGATATCATCAAAACAAAAATATAAAAACATATACACCGCATATCATTTCTATTTTGTGAAATTTTCTGACGTGTCCCATTTTTTTTCCCGTACAGAATACTTATTCTCAGTTGATGAGATAAATATGTATTAGAACATTTACTTTCTTTCAAACAGGTGATAAACCAATGATTTACTTGATTGAAAATATAAAGGAAATCTGAGGTATGAACTCCTACCCCACTAGTCCAAGTTAAAATTTCAAAGAAATCTTACTGAATGTAAAGGGGGTTTCACTCATATAGATATTGTCACTTGATCAAAGATCAGAGAAGTATGAAATTACAGTTTAATTCTGAAGCCTTCTCTGAATGAAATAAAAATAAAATAAAAAGAATAAAAAAGGGGAAGCTAGATAATCAAGAAACAAACTTGTGTGGAAATAAGATTCTTTTGTGTCAGACCCTCTAAGTCCTTGTTCTGTTTCATTTTGCCTATCCTCGATCTTTTATTCTCTTTTGATTTTCACTACCTTTCCTTAATCTTCATGGAAAGAAAGAATTTCTCCCTGACTCTGAAAACTTAAAAACACATCTTCAAAACGAGATTAGGTGAAAATATTTATGTTCCTCTGATTTGAATTGAAATAAAGTATGTCTAGGCTAATCCTGATAACTTTAGCTCTTCTATTTATTTTTAAATTGACTAATTCGCTCAAGGTTGATCCCTGAAATTCAAAACCCCTATAAAATCTTCCCTGTAGGCAAAGGTGTATTGAAGATTGGAAGAAAATTAGTTTCAGAGTATACTTAAAAATTATGATAGACCTTTCTTTTAAAACTTTTAAGAAGATATCATCCCTTGTATGATGCATATAGATTGATTTCCCCCACTTAAAAATATTAAAAATATAAGATATATAGTGAAAGGAAATCCATAATCTGATTGCCCCCATCTAGTCCAAGACAAATGGTGAAAGGAAATTCGGAATTCGATTGCCCCCATTTTGTCCAAAAATAGATGATGAAAGGAAATTCATGTAATGATTGCCCTCATCTCATAAAAATTCAAAAGTGGTAATTGAAGTGGTTAAAGGAAATTCAATGGGAGAAGTAGATAACTTCACTGAGGTACTGAATAGGCTCACTGGCAGTGAAGAAATATCTATGATATCTGTACGACTATCATACATATCTACATGACATACTCTGATATCTAGTTTTATTTCTGATAATATTTACATTCTGGACCAACCAGGGATTAACTAAATAAATTACTACATTTACTTAACCTTGATGCGAACAAAATCAATCGAAGTCTGATATTTCAGTTAAAGTCGTTTTGATTATCTTAAACAAATCCAAACTCAGTTTTAGGAAAGGGAAATTTTACATATCCTAACTTGAGATCAATGATTAGGTGTGTTTTGAAGGTTTTTTGAGATTTGGTCGAAGTCCACTTTTTTTCTCTGTATGATTAATCCCTAAAGGTGTTTTCCAGAAATGCAATAATGACTCCATTTACCCAATGAAGGAACTTGGTCTACTATTCTTCCGCGTTTCACAGGGAAACACGATCCCCGGATGGAGCCTATGTTGGAACACATGTAATCCTAAACTTTTGACCTTTACATTCTCCACTTCATGAAAATATAATATTTCCCAAAATGGTAACTTAGAAAATAACTTTCAAATTTTAAATCAAATTCATTTTTGGTTAATTAGTTATAAGGCGTGCATGATATCTGCCTTTGATGAAGTTTTTTTGTTTGATCGAACGATCCTAATTTCTCCGGATTTTTGGAGCCGCCTAATTGATAAATACGTAAATCACTAAAGGTCACTCTGGAGCTTTGCACTTCGGGCGTTTCGATAAGTCTTAACGATAAAATCCCCAAAACCTGAAAGTGTCTGTTCATCAATTTTCCTAAACCTTTAAAGGACACGAGTCGTGGAACACATGTATCTTTTGAGTCTTCCTCGAGTTGACATGTGGCATCGATTTCTGAAATTTTCATTTGAATATTCATACGATTCTAAGTAACACGTGGCACCTCCCTTTTCTCGACACGCGACTACGGGAGATGACCCTTCAGAAATATAACAAAGAACTAATTCGTAAATCACCGAAGCACCAAAGTATCGAAGTATTAAACTTTAATTAATTAAGTTGATTATGGTCAAGAAATAATTAATGAATTTGCACTTCAGGGTTCAGACGTTTACCCTTCATTGTATCCTAAAATCTCCGAAGTCCGAATCTTTGAAACACTTAAAGTTAAATACGATTGATTAAGACTTAAAATCAATTACCAGATAATTAATCACTTCGCAGTTTTAGGTTTCGAGGATTTCCTCTCAAGCTACATTCAAAACCACTGAAGTCCGAATTTCCGAAACACTTGAAGTTAACACACATTTTTAAACATGATTAATAAAGGTTTTGATAGAGATTATCTAGGGATTAACCTGTTGGAAGATTGGTTGTTGTCATTGATGTCAACCCTAGTCATGGGTTTTGGACCGCAAGATTGATAAAGGTATTTGGACATGAAGGACAATGCACATGCATATACAACACCCGTGAATGGATAGTATACATCATGCTATTTCCGGTGGTATGTGGCACGTCATGTGGATCCTCATGGTTGAGGAGAAATTAATTTTTGAAGATGACAAAGTGAATTGAAGAAGGAAGTACATGTAGGCCCTGAAAATAATTACAAAATAAGAAAGTGTCAGGTTGGCCCTAATGTTAAAAGGAAGTGACATAAATGGTATAAATAAACATCATTATACATTCATTTGATACAAGTCAAATTTTAGAGGTTATAAGAAGAAAAGAAGGCCGGATTTCAAGGGAGGATGAAGTCTTTTGGTGATGTGTTCTAAGGTATGTTATTTTTCAGGTCATCTTACCATTTTTGCTATAACGTTTTTTCTAGAACGATTCAGATGGTGAAATCGCTATGGTATTGAGAAGACATATCAAGGTACCTCTGTTAAAAATTTCAATTCTTTATTCTCTATAATTATGGAGATACACTCTATGGAATATAGGGTTTGTGACCAGTCCTGAAACTAGTCAATAAACAGGTATTCCGGGTAAAACAGTCATAACTTTTTCATAAAGAATCCAAATGTAGTGGGACTACTTCCATTAGAAAGAGTATGGAATTTTGTTTCTTGTGTGTGAGTTTCAAAATTGGATGTTAAATATTGAGCATGGGACGTCCTTCACAAGTTGGGTCTTCTGAACAGACCAAAATTGAATAAAGTCTACCATTCTTTCTATAACCTCTTTTTGGGGAGGATTCAAGGAGTGAAAATTGGAGGAGTTTCAGATAATACATTGAGTAATATTATCTATAGGATCAGAGTACTCCAANTGTATATTCCTCTTGGAGGTTTATCCCTCCCTCTACATTTGGAAGCTGTAGCTACCTTTGGAATTCATTACTTCCCTTGAACAAAAACTATTGATTATTTCTCATATATTATGCATGGTGTATTGTGGTGTAATGGTGTAACTCTTATACTATTGTTCATTGCTCATTGGATATAATTGAATGGTTTACGTATAAGTTGAAAAAGGTTTTTAAATTATACTTGATACTAATTCACCCCCCTCTCAGTATCAACATAACCTTCGCAGATTCAGGATTCGAGAAATTCTTACTCTGTCTCATCTAAAACTCCCGAACACGAACCGTCAAATATTAATGGAATTTATGACTAATTAATGGTAATGATTCAAATGCAGATTGTGGATCTCCAGGTAGACATTTCCATTAAAGTTAATACAATTTTCATCAATGAATCTATACGAAAATCAACATATCTAATGTAAATAAAAGCACTTGGATTTCGAATTCATTTTCACCTTCTGCAATTAGCAAGCTTTTATTGGTTTGAAAAATCTCACAGATTTTCTTTGCAACATGTAAGCTTACTCAATTTCTTAGAGATCATGGCACCACAAAAAATGATGAAGACGCTTGATGTAGGTGGCGAAGGTTCAAATCCAAATGCGAACGTTTTGTCGAACACCACGCCACGAGCCATAGACATTGTTAAATCTTGGATGCAGGTGTTTGAAGTTCTGGAACATGATATCATAAACTGTCCATAATATTTCGATGACGAAGAAGACGATATTCATTCAACTAAACTAAGATATATAGCCCATTCAGAGTTATACAAGATAGTTGCGCGGTCAAGACTCATGTCATATAACGACATGATAAGTTGGGCCTTGGAAAACATTGACATCCAAACTGGGAGCATCTTCAACCATCAGAAGGTTTTCATTGGTTCTTTCCGACTGGAACACCTCTAAGTAATATATAATCTATCTCCCAATCCTAAATACAATTACAATGTTGAATTTATGTTGGATTTTGAGCAAAAGGAATGCATACAATACGACAAGAGTTATCCCGATATCATCAGGTCCTGGTGGGGGCACCCAGAGAAGTTCAGGGCCAATGCTCATGGTATGTATTCCCCAATGTCGTTGGATGTTCACATGATTTACGTATCTATGCTGATTTGTAGATTGTTCGGGAAGAAGAGTCCCACTCATTTCCCGGTGGAATGGGTATCTATCATGCAGGAGGTGGCCAAGGGATACACTTTTAATTGGGCCAAAATGTTGTCAGATAATTTGGACGAAGAAATTACTGAATACAAAATGGAGAAATCAAAGGGGCAACCCACCCCTTTCTATATGTCTGCATATGTCATGGATGCCATCTGTTTCATGTCCCCTTTCCCATTGATGATTTGGAGCTGAACCCTGACCAATACAAAGCCTATTCACTTCTACCATTCCAAGTTGTGGGAGGAAAAAGCCACAGATTTATTTTACGAAATATGTCACAATGCAGTGGTTCATGTTCATATATACCTATATGGTCACCCACCTCCTCGAATTTCAGACAGGATTATGGGAAATCTGAGAAAACTAGCAGATTGGTTCATTGAAGAAAACTTCTGTTATATCATGGTTTTTGGATGCTCAGTTCCTCCCCATGCTCTCCCGTGATTTTTACCAGACCGACTGGTGTGCAGAGAAGTAGCTTACCAGACAGTAATGGGAGGCATCAACAAGGAGTTGAAGGCAACTTAGAAAAAGGTATGGCCGACTTTCCCTATCTAGGTTGGCATGTTTTCACTATTAGATTTCAGTCACTCCAAAGTGGAGGTTGCAACTTTGGAAGATGTCAAATTGGTTGACATTGAATTCAAAAGGCACGACCCACACAAAATTGTGGAGAACCACCTGGCCCAATTCAACATGAAAATATATGTACATGAGAACTCCCCATATGACGAAATATTTACGGGAGTTAGGTCCTATGAGGAGGTACAGGACAGATTCCAAACCTTGTCCCCAGATCAACAGGCTAGTTTCCTCAGTTTCCAAAGACACAGGCGAAACAATTTGCCAAAAGTACTATAAGGAGAGTCGATGGCCGCTCCTCCCACACAGGAATCTATGCCTCCAGGTTTTGAACCAGGGTACTCTGGTAAACATAATATTGAGTAAACCCCGAAGAGCTCCAAGGTTTTGACAAAAGAATTAGAAGCCTCATTGTGAGGAAAACTAGGCCACCAGTCCCTATCTCATACAGTAGAGCAACAACAGTCTATAGAGATCGATACTCCTATTACATCATTGACGCCTTTGCAGTCTAGGTTTGGAAATCCTAGTTCTGAAATCATCCTTGTAAGTGATCTTACCCCAATCTCGCCCGAAGAAATGCCTCCTTCAGATTTATTCTTTAGCAAGAAACGGAGGGCCATCATCAAAAGAGAATCACACCAAAAAGATAGAGTAATAACCAAAAGGAAGAGGATGTTTTATGGTGAAAATGATCACGATGATTCAGAATTCATGAAAGAAGTTGCAGGTTCATTGGGTGCCTTTGCCACTGCAAATCAATGTTCTATGGAGAATTTGGCAAAGCAACTAAGAATTTTTTTTTTATTGGTGGGGCAATTGCAAGATCAAATACTGGCCTTGGAATAGACTATAAGGAATAAGATGAGCCAAGACTTTGAGCAAATCAGAGCTCATGACCGACAACAAATCCAACAGTTGCAGGCTAACCTGGAAGAGCTCCATCAAAATTCACAGGCCAACCAATAATTAGTCACTCAACGTGATGAATTGATAGGGAAATTGCAAGCCAAATTATAAGCCAAATTATACCTGACTGAAGGAACCTCAGTAGATATTTCATCCTTCCAGACTCAAGCACTGTAAATAAATGAAAAACTGGAAATGGCCCAACATGATCTTTTTCTGAAGATAGATGCCATCCAAAAGTGCTACCAGGCAGTGGATCTTTCTTTGAAAGACATCTATGTCAAGGAAAGGGAGGCTTGCTCAGCCTGGGCTAAGTTTCAAGACGCCATCGTATTAATGAAGAAAGAGAACGTCCATGATTTTCCTATGCTCTCTCCTTCTGAACAAATAAGAGGTGAGATGGATCTAAAGTCTTGGGAGACCAATCTGACAGAGAGAAAAAGATTTGCTAGAGAAGTAAAGAAGGCTTGCCTAGAAATGTTGTCTCCATTAGACAAAGGACTAATTGATCTTAAGGGAAGTGATATCATGGAATCCTTGGGGCAGATTGATATAGAAATGAACCAACATAACTCCCTAAATAGAAAAGAGTCTTTTCTCCTTTTCATCCTCCTTATCTTATGTTTTCAACCAACCATCTGTCTCGTTCACTCTCATTCTAAACTCTCGCTTACCCCCATTTCATTATCATTCCTTCCACAGACGGTTACTTTTCCTACGTCCGTTATTCATTCTTTGAAAAGCCATGTAAAGCTATCCATCCAATTATCCTTCTCCCTCAAAAGAAATGTTTTTCCAGTAGGTGAAGAGATAGAATAAAATGCTCGCAAAGATCATCGTATTTTACACACTGCTATCTTATTTCTGAATTATGTTATTTTGATTAAATATTGTAAGAAGTCCAACCATTTTGAGTTGTGACAGATTTTGTATAAATACATAGATTTAAGATCTATTCATGGATGCTTCTTGCCGGATGTAATAGAGAAAACTCTCATTTTTTAGTATTAATACAAGTGCAGACAAAGATTCCAAATTCTGTTCAGTTTGAGTTATGTGTTTCTCCTGTATTTCAATATCTTTGAATTTCCTTATGTAATTCCTTGATAAGTGATTGATTTCAATTTAGTATGATAACTACTGTAATCATATTATCTCAGTAATTCGTTAAGTAAGCAATTTTTCCTCTGTAATTGTTGTAAGTAATACAAGACCTGCAAGCTATTTGAATTACTGCATCTCATATCTTGTTCAAGGGTGCACTCTTTTCTTTCTTCTACTGCAAACAAGGTGAGATTCATCTGTCATTGATTCCTAGCTTTGTTTAACAGTTTTGTAAGTTTCTCTCGCACCATTTGATATCATAATTGTGACTCAGACAACGAAATATGACCTCTGTACTGTCCTATTATTAATTTCATTTAAGGATTTTTCTTATATAACTAAAGGTAGAAAAACACTCTTTTAAAACATCCTTTTAAACATTCTTGATGTCTGACATTAATCTTTGAGCCTTAAGTTTAATCTCAGGAACAACACCCCCTAACCCATGAACCCTAGTAAACCACTAACATTTTTCATCTTTGGACTATGTCTAAGGGCCCAATACCTATCCTTAGTGCCTAAAACCTTTTAATGGAGTTCATAATTTACTATACTCATGAGATAACAATTGAATCTATTAGCAGAGACCATGTTATGGTTTCAAACTTTGTGGTGGTATCCATCATTATTTCGTGAAATCTTATTTCTCAAATCAGCTAATTTAAATGACTCTTCCATTAATTTGCAAATATTTAATTTTTTGTTATGCTTTTAGAAGATGTTGCATAAAGCATTCAATTCCATTACTTTTATCCTAAAAATAAAATGAATCATCAACATTAAATCATGTGGATCATTGTGAGGTCACAAGTTCCTCCTTGAAGGTCACAGGTTCAAATCTAGAGGGCGGTGGGGTATGTATACCTCTGTAAACTTTGGTAGTCAAATCATTGCATAGAGGGGATCCCTTGTCTCACAAACAAAGGGGTCTCATACACCAATTTGGTGTCTGGCTTGGTCATGACCTTAAAAATATATTATTATTATTATTATATTTTCTGTTTTCTAAGAAATTATAGCCCAAGACAAGGAACCCCAATGCATAGCATAATTCACTCCATGTAATATCAAGTATTGGGGAAAATGTGATAGGTGAACCTATATATGTTGGACCCAAGTGCAACATACCAAAGCCAACATTCAATCATATTGATGATATTGAGAAAGGAAAGATGTTGCTTATCACATTAGGAAATGAGGATGGAGGGGAGATGAATTGGATGGAAACAACCACCCCAATATATATTTTAGGATTATGTAAGTGATAATATTCATGTTAAGGTTGATTGGTGGAAGCCTAGTTCAAGGAAATACACAGTAAAAGTATTAGAACAATATTGGGTATAAAATCTTGACAACACAAAACTTGGATTTATTCTAATTGATACCATAGTTTTGGCATGGAAGACAAAGAAAGAAGATTGCAAGAAGATCAAGATAAATAAATGTGGGGTAGATATTGTAGTTCATCTCCTTGAGGATATCATGAGATTAGATGGAAATGATTCATGAATTATATTTTCTCCTTTGAAAGATCAATTAATATTTATGAAGAAACATTTTTCAATGTTTAATGTATATCATATATTATCTTCATAAAGTTTTTTGAGAATTTTAAAATTACTTAGTATAGACATGTAAATCTTTATATTTATATCATGGTTCTTCTTATTTGAAATGCAATTTTTAATAATACATTTTAATTATTTTGAAAGCAAACAAGCACAAAATGTTATTGAAACCCAATTTTTGGTTAATTTTTACTATGTGAGGAATTCAATACAACTTCAATCTATTGATGTGATGATACTTTTTTCTAATTACATGACATTATTCGATATTTTACTTGACAATTACAAATTTCAATGATTTATATAGATCAACATAACTTCTCACTCCATTAAAATTAGGTAATCAAGTCTAATGATGCACTTAAAACTAATATCTTGTATAGTTGATTCATTAAAACTATTGCAGTAGCTAATTAGCATTCGTTTTAATATAATATGTTCAAACACTTCATTATTAATAATGGACACTAAGTATTGTGAATATTTTTTAAAGTATTTTTCTCTGTGAAACCCTCGATGCATAATGGTAGTGATGACTAGGATTCTACCCTAGTTATGTGCACATGCCACTCTTACCCCTCCTCGATGGCTAGGCATAGCATGGAAAACCCTCTCTCTCTCTCTCTCTCTTTATAAAAATTATCCCCTATTATTCTGCTTCAATGGCCATGACAACTTTGTGTGACACTTCCCTCTATTGCTCTAAATCAAGTATGGCAATGTCTCCTCTAATGATCAATGTGTCCTCTTTCCCAGGTGACTCTAGCGCTAGTGTGAATGTCATTCTTGGGCAGTCCATGGGAGTCAACATCCCTATTCCCTCCAATGGTAATCTAGATAAGAACTCCTTTAGAGATATTGTGTAGAATTACCCTACTCACCTATTAGTTCAGGAGGCTCTGACTATCACTATTCCATTAGGAAATATGTTGTGTCTCGGGAAGCCTTCTGCAACATGAGTGCTCTTTTATTTCGTTTCAATGGCCTTTGGTCACTCCTATTTGATCTGCACAATTGTATCTCATACTTCTACCAATCTAAGTTAATATAATAATCTTTTATTCACCCTTGTGGAAATGGGGTTTTCATTGTGGTGTTTGATCTTCTAGAAGATAGAAATCTGATATTAAAATCAGATACCTAGTTTTGGGGGAAATTTGTATTATGCATGAAAACCTAGACCTCATCCTTCAATCCAATGATAGATACTTTGTCTTAAACTCTAGTATGGGTTGGAATTCCTAACTTGCCTATGCACCTTTAGGGTTTACACTCTCTTGAAGACATTGGCAATGGCCTTGGATAATTCTATTATAGAAGTAAGGAAACAAAGAACCATAATATCACTACATATGCTCGAATATGTGTGGAGATGGAATTTAACAAAGGGTTTCCAATAGAAATAAACTTGATAGGAGAAAACTTCTCTTAGTGACAAAAATTGGATTATGAAAATGTATCTTTTCACTGTAGAGTTTTTTTTGAAACAAGACATTTGGCAGCTCATTGTCTAAAAGGGCCAAGACAAGCGAGGAATCACCAATGAAATTCAACCCGATGGGTTGGCACCAAGGAAGAACATTAAGTGATTCACAAGGAAGATTTGGTTGACTTAGACCTTTCCATGGATGAGTCAAAAGTGGAATCAGAAGAAATAAGGACACCCCATCAAAAGTGGAAGACATGAAACCACAGGATGTGGTGAAAGAGGACTCTACTATTCCCCCATATTTGGATTAGGAAGAATAAAATACATTTAACCCAAATATAAAGGCAATCTAAACAGACTAGGAAAAAGAAGAGGAGACATTAGAAAATCTAGAACCTCCAGCCCAAGGCACTCTAGGATTGAAGGGAGCAACACTAAATTCATCGAAATAAATGAAGCCTGAACAATAGTAGTAAAGAATAAAAAATACCTTCAATAACATAGTCATTGGTGACAAGAAGTTGGGCACGAAATCCATTCTAGACATGTTTTGTTTTTTATTTATTATGTAAGCAATTGTTAGAAATTTCTCATGCAAGAAACTCTAGAATGTAGTTTTGGCAGATACAATCTTTGTTAGAAA
>JASDQU010736694.1:14664-33546 GCA_032191745.1 Picea mariana | reverse complement strand
TCAGGGCTGACGCTCATGGTATGTATGCCACAACTTTGTTGGATGTTCACATGATTTACGTAGCCATGATTCTCTGTAGATTGTTCAGGAAGAAGAGTCCCGCTCATTTCCCAGTGGAATGGGTATCTATCATGCAGGAGGTGGCCGAGGGCTACACTTTTAATTGGGCCAAAATGTTGTCGAATAATTTGGCCAAAAAAATTACTGAATACAAAATGGAGAAATCAAATCGGTAGCCCGCCCCTTTCTAGATGTCTGCGTATGTCATGGACGCCATCTATTTCATGAACCCTTTCCCATTGATGAATTGGAGCTGGACCCTGACCAGTACAGAGCCTATTCACTTCTACGATTCCAAGTTGTGGGAGGTAAAAGACAAATATTTATTTTACGAAATATGTCACAATGTAGTGGTACATGTTCATATAAACCTATATGGTCACCCACCTCCTCGAATTTCAGACAAGATTATGGGAAATATGGGCAAACTAGTAGATTGGTTCATTGAAGAAAAATTCTCTTATATCAGGGTTTTTGGATGCTCAGTTCATCCCCATGCTCTCCCGTGATTTTTACCAAACCGACTAGTGTGCAAAGAAGTAGCTTACTAGACAGTAATGCGAGGCATCAACAAGGAGTTGAAGGCAGCTTAGAAAAAGTTATGGCTGACTTTCCCTATCTAGGTTGGCATGTTTTCACTATTATATTTTGGTCACTCTAAAGTGGAGTCTGCAGATTTGGAAGATGTCAAATTGGTTGACATCGAATTCGAAAGACACGACCCACACAAAATTGTGGAGAATCACCTAGCCCAATTCAACATGAAAATATATGTACATGAGAACTCCCCATATGACGAAATATTCAGGGGAGTTAGGTCCTATGAGGAGGTACAAGACAAATTCCAAACCCTGCCCCCATATCAACAGGCTAGTTTCCTTAGTTTCCAAAGACACAGGCGAAACAATTTTCCAAAAGTACTACAAGGAGAGTCGATGGCTACTCCTCTTGCACAGGAATCTATGCCTCCAGGTTTTGAATGAGGGTACTCTGGTAAACATAATATTGAGGAAACCCCAAAGAGCTCTGAGGTTTTGACACAAGAATTATAAGCCTCATTGTCAGTACAACTAGGCCACCAGTCCCTAGCTCATCTCAAAACTTACATAAAACAAGGACAGGATGCATCTCCTTCGACACCAGCCACACCTGTTGCCAATAAAGTAGAGAAACAATAGTCTACGAAGATTGATACTCATATTACATTATTGACACCTTTTTAGTCTAGCTTCAGAAATCCTAGTTCCTAAATCATCCTTGTAAGTGATCTTACCCCAATCTCACCCGAAGAAATGCCTCCTTCAGATTTCGTTTTTAGAAAGAAATGGAGGGCCATTGTCAAAAGAGAATCACACCAGAAAGATGGAGTAATAACCAAAAGGTAGAGGATGTTTTATGATGGAAATGATCATGATGATTCATAATTCGTGAAAGAAGTTGCAGGTTCATTGGGTGCCTTTGCCACTGCAAATCAATGGTCTATGGAGAATTTGGTAGAGAAACTAATACATAAAAGTTTATTGGTGGGGCAGTTGCAAGATCAAATATTGGCCTTGGAATAGACTGTAAGGAATAAGATGAGCCAAGACTTTGAGAAAATCAGATCTCATGACTGACATCAAATCCAACAGCTGCAGGCTAACCTCAAAGAGCTCCATTAAAATTCATAGGGCAACTGAGGATTAGTCACTCAATGTGATGAATTGATAGGGAAATTGCAAGCCAGATTATACCTGACTGAAGGAACCTCAGTATATATTTCATCCTTCCAAAATAAAGCACTGTCAATAAATGAAAAACTGGAAATGGCCCAGCAGAATCTTTTTTTGAAGATAGATGCCATCAAAAAGTGCTACCAGGTAGTGGATCTTTCCCCGAAAGACATCTATGTCAAGGAAAGGGAGGCTTTCTTAGCCTGAGATAAGTTTCAAGAAGCCATCGTATTAATGCATAAAGAGAACATCTTTGATTTTCCTATGCTCTCTCCTTCTGAAAAAATAAAAGGTGAGATGGCTCTAAAGGCTTCGGAGACCAATCCAACAGAGAGAAAAAGATTTTCTAGAGAAGTAAAGGAGGCTTGCCTAGAAACGTTGTCTCCATTAGACAGAGGACTAATTGATCTTAAGGGAAGTGATATCATGGAAGCCCTGGGGCAGATTGATATAGAAATGAACCAGCAAAACTCCCTAAAGAGAAAAGAGGAAACTCTTGCAACCATTCAAAAAATAAGCTAGATCGATCTTTCTAAAATCAATAAATGGTTAGTGAATGAAAGCTTACAATTACAGGCTACAACTCGAGAAGTGAAAAGAATCCAAGAAAGTCTATCTCAAGTAGAAAAGAAGTTATTCACTTTTGAGGTGAATGAAACAATTGAATCTTAAAGGCTTGTAGTGGAATTGCTGAACAAATGCCAACAGTGTATTGACCATAGAAAAACAAATATAGCTGGAAGCAGGTAGAAAAATATACACAATCTTTTCTCCTTTTCATCCTCCTTATCTTCTATTTTCAAATAGCCATCTGTCTCGTTCACTCTCATTCTAAACTCTCACTTACCCCCATTTCATTATCATTCCTACCACAGACAGTTACTTTTCCTATGTCCATTATTCATTCTTTGACAAGCCATGCAGAGCTATCCATCCAACTATCCTTCTCCCTCAAAAGAAATGTTTTTCTAGCAGGTGAAGAGACAGAAGAAATTGCTAGCAAAGCTCTTCGGATTTTACACTCTGCTATATTATTTCCGAATTATGCTATTTTGATTAAATATTGTAAGAAGTCCAACCATTTTGAGTTGTGACAGATTTTGTATAAATACATAGATTTAAAATCTGTTCATGGCTGCTTCTTGCCGGATGTAATAGAGAAAACTCTCCTTTTTTAGTATTAATACAAGTGCATACAAAGATTCCAAATTTTGTTAAGTTTGAGTTATGTTTTTCTCTTGTATTTCCATATCTTTCAATTTACTTATGTAATTCCTTGATAAGTGATTTATTTCAATTTAGTATCAAAACTACTGTAATCATATTATCTCAGTAATTCATTAAGTAAGCAATTTTTCCTCTGTAATTGTTGTAAGTAATACAAGACCTGCAAGATATTTGAATTACTGCATCTCATATTCTGTTCAAGGGTGCACTCTTTTCTTTCTTCTATTGCAAACAAGGTGAGATTCATCTGCCATTGATGCCTAGATTTGTTTAATAGTTTTTCTAAGTTTCTCCCACACCATTTGATATCATAATTGTGACTTAGACAACGAAATACGACATCTGTATTGTCCTATTATTAATTTCATTTAAGGATTTTTCTTATATAAATAAAGGTATAAAAAACACTCTTTTAAAACATCCTTTTAAACCTTCTTGATGGCTGACATTACTCTTTGAGCCTTAAGTTTAATCTCGGGAAAAACATCTTTTTGGCGTCGTTGTCGGGGACGAAGAAACAAAGTTATTTTTCCCTGGGAAAACAAAAAGGTAAATTTATATGTTTGATAGTGAACACAGATTGAATACACAAGTAAGGCTTATTTTTATCTTTCACTTGGCAACTCCACCATAGATAAATTGGCATTCGGTCGAAAGAATACTAGAAAGAGTCCAGATGATAAGCAGACCACACCAGTATCAGATCCCAAAAGGTTGCTGAAATCAAAGGGATACCTCAAATCGACCATTGCATCAGTAGGTAAAGTATATCAACCCAAAGTTACACAGGTTAATTCTAAGGTTCCAATTGAAGAAATAACCCTTGAAGAGAGTTTTAAACAAGTACCCTCTGCGGAGGCATAAAATAGTAAACCCGAGGCTAAGCTTGAGAATCTGAAGGTAATTGTACCCAAGATAAAGATTGATATTGACTCGACTGATACTCCTATAGGCCAAAAAAAAGGATCCCTCTCTATACCCACTGTTGTCGACACTCTGTTGATTCCATCCTTTCCCAAAGTAAAGGTTACAGGTTTCTGAAACTCTAAAGAATATATTTTATACTCTTATTCATCCCCTATCGGTTCTCCTATATATACATCTTGTAAGTCTGAGGAAACCAGTCCACATTTACCTTTTCCTCCTCTTCTAGATTTTTCATCTCCTAACGACCCTTTTCTAGAACTTCCTTCGCCACATATCGAAGTAGTGGAAAGTTCACCACTTCGGTCCCTAGAAGTTTTTCAAAATCCCCTTTTTTCCCAAAGTCAATCCCCTAGACTTCCAATGGATGCTACTGGAGGAGGTGGCACCAGAGGCGGAGGAGCAGGTGGACAAGGTCAAGGACAACCTCCACCCCCTAGAATCTTTTCCAAGGTAGCTTCCAGATATGCTCCTGTGTTCCTCCCTATCATCCTTCATGATTTCCCCAAAAATTATATGAAAAACCTACCAAAATTTATGGGAGAAGGAGATTTAACCGCAACCGAGCACATAGCCTTTTTTTATCAGTTTGTTGATATCCTTGGCATCAAGAACTAAGATGTTTACTCAAGGATTTTAGTACAAACCTTCAAAGGACAAGTAAGAACCTGGTTTTGAGGACTCTCGGTAGGGTCCTTACAGTCATATGATGATCTAGAAAATTACTTTTTAAGATAGTGGGGAGAAAAGAAAGACCATCTCTATTATTTGACTAAATTCAGGGCTTTAAGAAAAAATAATATTGAATCAGTTCTTGAATTTACTCATAGGTTCAATAAACTGTACAACAAGTTCCCAGCCGAA
The DNA here is from genome assembly GCA_032191745.1 of Picea mariana. Classification (NCBI taxonomy): domain Eukaryota; kingdom Viridiplantae; phylum Streptophyta; class Pinopsida; order Pinales; family Pinaceae; genus Picea; species Picea mariana. Next base: position 28,759 of record JASDQU010736694.1, on the reverse strand, counting down.
GTCAAACCCTCTCAATCTACAGGAAAGGTAACATTTGCAGGGGATTTTGAACCCGACTTTTCCCTCCTCTTAAGAGAAAGAAGATCTGCCACTCTAGCAGGAAATTTGCCATAGAAATCGAATCAAATATGATGGCATCCAGAAAATGAAAAAACAAAGTTGAGATGGGAACTAGAGAACCTAGGTGTTTCAAAGAGAAGGCAGGGTCATCTGGATCTGGGAAGTCCGCAGAAGAGAAAACGGATGAGATGGCTAAGATAATCAAATATTTATCAAACAAGATATCCAGGATGGAATTAGATCAGGCCAAACCTGATACTTACGTTAGGAATTAGTTCAAAAGAAACCCTAACCCTCAAATACAACAGAGACAAATAAAAAATGAAGATCAAAAGATACAGGCCCCATTTAAAACTGAAAATTTTATGCAGAGGGATGACATGCAAAATTATGAGGAGTTAGAAGAGGATCTAAACAACCTTAGCGATGATGATCTAGAGCCTCATTTAACTAGACAGGATTATGAAAAGTATCTAGACCTAGAACCCCTGTTTAATAATGAGGAAAGTATCAATAATATAGGAGAATCTGCCTATCAAGGACTCACCGACTCAATAATGGCTGAACTCCAAAAAAAGTATGATTTAAGGCCCAGAGTAAAAATTCCCACGAATGTTCCACCAAAAAAGATTTTGTCACGAAATAAAACAAAAATGAGGCGACCGTTACTAAACCACCAGTTGAAACACAAGTTGCCCGAACAAAACCAGTTGAAACAAATGTAACACAAACTAAAAAACTGGAAAATATAGAAACACAAGCTCCAACTAGAGAAATTGATTTTTTTTTTCGAAGGTTTCAGTTTAGAAAACGAACTTAATAAAATTAAAATCCCCATGCCCCTGGTTGAGCTTGCAAAAAAGAAAATTGCTAAAATGATAAATTTTCTGATGCTGAATGTCACACAAATGTTTTCAATCTACAAGATAAAATACCTATGATCATGTTTGGTCCACACATCGAAAATACTAAGGATTCTGTTGCTCTGTTTTATATTACATTAACTATGCACAACCATTTACTTCACAACTGCATGTTAGATTCTAGGGCTTCTCATAATTTAATGCCTAAAGTTATCATGGAGAAATTAGGCCCCGAAATTACTAGACCTTATCAACACTTGTATTCATTTGGTTCCAGAAAAGTTAAGTGTCTAGGCATGATCAAAGATTTGGTAGTAAATCTTGCACAGATCCCTGTAAAAAGTATCCTTATGGATGTAGTCATTGTTGACATCCCTGCCAAGTATGACATGCTGTTATCATGGTATTGAGGCTCCAAATTAGGAGGATCACTTCAGTTGGATATGACTTACGTTATGGTCTTGATTTTCAATGGACAATTTACTGCATTGTACAGAGAGACTAAACTGGTGTATACTGTAAGTGACCCCCAAAACCCAAATAATTACCCAATCTATGTTGTTGATCATGAATTAGGAAATTGTATATTATATATAGATGACAATTTCGAAGAATGTACAGAAGAAGAAAACAAAAAAGTAGAAAAAACAACGAAAAGTGTAAATAGTAGAGAAGGAATGTGGAAAATGTTTTTTGATGGCACTCCGTCCTACGAAGGAGCAGGGGTTGGAGTGTTATTTGTGACACCAGGATATGAGTACGTTATTCCCTTCTCATATAGATTAAATTGGGAGGTTGATTATACAAATAATGTCTATGAGTATGAAGCTCTAGTCTTAGGATTAGAAGCTGCCAGAAAGTTAAAAATTGAACATTTGATAGTTTATGGTGATGTAGAGCTTATTGTGAAACAAATAAAGCAACATTATCAAGCCAAGAATATAAGGCTAAGGTCATACAAAAATTGTGCTTGGGATTTGATAGAAAATTTCTTCTCATCCTTTAACATTCACTCCATTCCTAGAATGTAAAATTAGCATGTCGATTCTTTAGCCAAAGTTGCATCGACCTTTGTACCACCTACTGTACTAAAACTGAAATATCACATCGAAATGAGACACAGGCCTTCGATCCCAAACAATGTTCAACACTGCCAAGTCTTTGAATATGATGGGCAAATTAAAAATTTCCTTGAAATGGTCGACGAGTTCTCTAAGACTCACATAGATCAGGAAAACCAGAACGATCCTATCTGGGTCATGCAGGAAGGTGAAGACCCTGAAAAGTTCAAGGACAAGATCAAAAATCACTGTATGCTTGTTCTTAAAAACAATCAGATCCATAGAGGCCTGATCCCCTTAAAGATATTATTTGACCATGATTACATACCTTTAAAATCTACCTTACGACCTCAACCCAAAGAGGTTGAAGACTGTAATATAGGAACTGGGGAAAATCCTAAACTAGTCAAGATATCTAAATACCTTCCATCCCAAATGAAGAATAAGTACACCGAGTTGCTTAAGAAATATAAAGACATTTTCGCGTGGTCCTATGATGAGTTAAAAACTTACGATACCTCTGTAATTGAACACAAAATTCCTTTAAAACATGGTATCAAACCTGTCAGGTAGAAACTCAGCCAAATAAACCCTATTCTCCTGCCAATGATAGAAAGTGAAGTTAATAAGCTTCTCGATGTGAATATTATCATTCCACTCATATATTTCGAATGGGTAGCGAATTTGGTACCCGTCAGGAAGCAAAATGGAGAAATAAGGCTCTGTGTAGATTTCAAAAACTTAAATCGGTCATCCCTCAAAGACAACTACCCACTACCTAAAATGGATCATGTTCTAGAAAAAGTAGTTGGAGCTAACAGAATGTCCATGATTTATGGTTTTTATAGATACAATCAAATTGTTGTCCATGAAGACAACAAAGAAAAAACTGTGTTTACCACCCCATGGGGAACTTTCATGTATGATAAAATGCCATTTGGTTTGATGAACGCAGGGGCTACTTTCCAGAGAGAGATGGACATCGCGTTCGACGGTGAGAAAGACAAATTCGTTGTTATTTATCTTGATGGTTTAACGATTTTTTCTAACTTTGATGCAAAACACCTGCTACACCTCAAGCAGACCTTTGAAAAATGCAGAAAGTTTGGTTTGTCTCTTAATCCTAAAAAATCACATTTCTCTATGCAATAAGGTAATATCTTGGGTCATATAGTGTCGAAGGAGGGAATCAAAGTTGACCCAAAATGAGTAGAGGCTATAGACACAATTAATATTCCTAGGAACAGAAAATAAATTCAATCATTTTTAGGAAAGATAAACTTTTTGAGAAGATTCGTTCCAAATTTTGTTGAAATAATTAAAATTATTACAGATATGTTGAAGAAAGAAAATGAAGTGAAATGGACTGCCGAAGCTAAAGAATCATTCGAGCCATCAAGAAAGCCATAGGGGAAGCATCAGTGTTAGCAAGTCCAGACTATACAAAGGAATTTGTGATCTTTTCACTTGCTTCCGAACATACTGTTGCAGTGGTACTCCTGCAAAAGAACGAGGGAGGATTCGAGAAACCAATAGCTTTCTTTAGAAAAATCATCAGGGATGTAGAGTTAAGGTAAGATATACTTGAAAAACAAGCATACACAATGGTGAAAGATCTCAAGGAAATATGTACTGCAATCCAAGATAATCTCTTACATGATGACTAATGCTATTAATGACATCTTAGTTCAGCCAGACAATGATGGGAGAAGAGGACGATGGTTGGCTAAACTTCAAGAATTTGATCTAGAAGTGAAACTGACCAAGCTAGTCAAAGGTCTGGGCCTGGCGAAATTGTTAGTCGAATCAAATTTCAGGGCACTCGGGATAAACCACCTGGAAGCACACAGATATATCCCAAATATGGAGGAACTTGACGATCAAACCCCTATGATCTAGATCAAAGATAAGTTTTATTTTTCTTCTTGGTATTGCGATATTGTTTCATACCTCCTTACCCTTCAGTGCCCGAATGACATGACTCCATCCAAGGCGAGAACTTTGAAGCTGCATGCAATTAAATTTTGTATTATTGATGGCCAACTGTACTGGAAGGATCCTCTAGGTTTCTTGTTAAGTTGCTTAATAGAATATGAAACAGAAGGCGCCATAAATGAATTTAATGAAGGGGTGTGTGGAGGACACCACGCCTAGAGGGAAACGACCTACAAGATTTTAAGGGTTGGGTATTATTGGCCAAAATTATTTACTGATGTGAATGCCAAGGTCAGAGCCTGCAACTCTTGCCAACTGTTCTCTGGTAAGAAAAATCTCCCTGCACTACCTTTAGTCTTGGTCAAAGCAGAACCTCCCTTTCAACAATGGGTCTAGATTTCATTGGAGAAATCCATCCGCAGTCAAGCACCCAACATAAATGGATTTTAAACACTACTGATTACCTCACGAAGTGGGTCTAAGCCATTCCAACTCAGAATGCTACGGATTTGGTAGTAATAAATTTCTTGGAAGAGAACATCCTATCAAGATTTGGTTTTCCTCAAAAAATAGTCACTGACAACGCCTAATCTTTCAAATCTATGGCGATGGTCAATTTCTGCCAAAAATACAACATTGTGTTAGGACATTCTACAACTTACTATCCTCAGGGGAATGAGTTGGTCGAATCATCCAACAAGAGCCTGATGACTATAATAAAAAAGGTGTTGATAGAAATAAGAATGGTTGGCACGTTCACTTGAAATACGCCTTATGGGCGAATCAAATCGGTACCAAGAAATCAATAGGTACGCCCCCTTTTCAAATGGTGTATGGTATTGACGTCGTCCTTCCTATCAATCTCGCTCTTCCTGTGATGAATCTTTGGCAAGACGCAAATGAAGATCCAAATGACCTTACAAGAAGGATAAATCAAATAATTTAAGTCCAGCAAAATAGGGCCGAAGTAGATGACAAACTTCAGAAGTACCAAGATAATATGAAGGCCCTTTTTGATAAAAAGGGTAAAGACAGGGAGTTTCTTCTTGAAGATCTAGTTTTAAAGTGGGATGCTAAAAAATAATATGTAGGGAGACATGGCAAGTTCAACCATCTCTGGTTCGGTCCATTAATGATTGCAGCTACTGAGGGAAAAAATTCCTTCTTACTGGAAAACCTAGACGAAAAAATTATTTACGCTCCTATCAACAGGCATTATCTAAAGCATTTTATGCAATAATCATATTTGAGATGTCCATTGTATATACCGGTTTCGGTTTCAGTTTCCATGTTTTGGTTTGCAATTTTATTTTTCTTTTGTAAATTATCCAAATTTTACTTTTACTGTAAATAAACCAGGTTTACTTGATATCATCAAAACAAAAATATAAAAACATATATACCGCATATCATTTCTATTTTGTGAAATTTTCTGACGTGTCCCATTTTTTTTCCTTTACAGAATAATTATTGTTAGTTGATGAGATAAAGATGTATTAGAACATTTACTTTCTCTCAAACAGGTGATAAACCAATGATTTACTTGATTGAAAATATAAAGGAAATCTGAGGTATGAACTCCTACCCCACTAGTCCAAGTTAAAATTTCAAAGAAATCTTACTGAATGTAAAGGGGGTTTCACTCATATAGATATTGTCAAATAATCGAAGATTAGAGAAGTATGAAATTACAGCTTAATTATGAAGCCTTCTCTGAATGAAATAAAAATAAAATAAAAAGAATAAAAAAGGGGAAGCTGGATAATCAAGAAACAAACTTGTGTGGAAATAAGATTCTTTTGTGTCAGACTCTCTAAGTCCTTGTTCTGTTTCATTTTGCCTATCCCCGATCTTTTATTCTCTTTTGATTTTCACTACCTTTCCTTAATTCTTCATGGAAAGAAAGAATTTCTCCCTGACTCTGAAAACTTAAAAACACATCTTCAAAATGAGATTAGGTGACAATCTTTATGTTCCTCTGATTTGAACTGAAATAAAGTATGTCTAGGCTAATCCCGATAACCTTAGCTCTTCTATCTATTTTTAAACTGACTAATTCGCTCAAGGTTGATCCCTGAAATTCAAAACCCCTATAAAATCTTCCCTATAGGCAAAGGTGTATTGAAGATTGGAAGAAAATTAGTTTCAGAGTATACTGAAAAATTATGGCAGACCTTTCTTTTAAAACTTTTAAGAAGATATCATCCCTTGTATGATGCATATAGATTGATTCCCCCCACTTTAAAATATTAAAAATATAAGATAGATGGTGAAAGGAAATCCATAATCTGATTGCCCCCATCTAGTCCAAGACAAATGGTGAAAGGAAATTCGGAATTTGATTGCCCCCATTTTGTCCAAAAATAGATGATGAAAAGAAATTCATGTAATGATTGCCCTCATCTCAGAAAAATTCAAAAGTGGTAATTGAAGTGGTTAAAGGAAATTCAATGGGAGAAGTAGATAACTTCATCGAGGTACTGAATAGGCTCACTGAAGTGAATAAATATCTATGATATCTGTATGGCTATCATACATATCTACATGACATACTCTGATATCTAGTTTTATTTTTTATAATATTTACATTCTGGACCAACCAGGGATTAACTAAATAAATTACCACATTTACTTAACCTTGATGCGAACAAAATCAATCGAAGTCTGATATTTTAGTTAAAGTCGTTTTGATTATCTTAAACAAATCCAAACTCAGTTTTAGGAAAGGGAAATTCTACATATCCTAACTTGAGATCAATGATTAAGTGTGTTCTGAAGGTTTTTTGAGATTTGGTCGAAGTCTACTTTTTTTCTCTGTATGATTAATCCCTAAAGGTGTTTTCCAGAAATGAAATAATGATTCCATTTACCCAATGAAGGAACTTGGTCTACTATTCTTCCGTGTTTCACAGGGAAACACGATCCCCAGATGGAGCCTATGTTGGAACACATATAATCCTGAACTTTTGACCTTTACATTATCCACTTCATGAAAATATAATATTTCCCAAAACGATAACTTAGAAAATAAATTTCAAATTTTAAATCAAATTCATTTTTGGTTAATTACTAATAAGGCGTGCGTGATATCTTCTTTTGATGATTTTTTTTCGTTTGATCGAACAATACTAATTTCTCCAGAGTTTTGGAGCCGCCTAATTGATAAATACGTAAATCACTAAAGGTCGCTCTGGAGCTTTGCACTTCGGGCGTTTCGATAAGTCTTAACGATAAAATCCCCAAAACCTGAAAGTTTCTGTTCATCAATTTTCCTAAACCTTTAAAGGACACGAGTCATGGAACACATGTATCTTTTGAGTCTTCCCCGAGTTGACACATGGCATTGATTTCTGAAATTTTTGTTTGAAGATTCATACGATTCTAAGTAACACATGGCACCTCCCTTTTCTCGACACATCATCTACGACATGTCACTACAGGACATTACCCTTTAGAAATATAACAAAGAACTAATTCGTAAATCACTGAAGCACCAAAATGCCGAAGTATTAAAATTTAATTAATTAAGTTAATCATGGTCAAGAAATAATTAATGACTTCGCACTTCGGGGTTCAGACGTTTACCCTTCATCGTATCCTAAAATATCTGAAGTCTGAATCTTCGAAACATTTAAAGTTAAATATGATTGATTAAGACTTAAAATCGATTACCGGATAATTAATCACTTCGCAGTTTCAGGTTTCAGGGATTTCCTCTCGAGCTACATTCAAAACCACCGAAGTCCAAATTTCCGAAACACTTGAAGTTAACACACCTTTTTAAACATGATTAATAAAGGTTTTGATAGCGATTATCTAGGGATTAACCTTTGCAGATTCAGGATTCGAGAAATTCTCACTCTGTCTCATCTAAAACTCCCGAACATGAACCATCGAATATTAATGGCATTTATGACTAATTAATGGTAATGATTCAAACGCGGATTGTGGATCGCTAGGTAGACATTTCCATTAAAGTTAATAAAATTTTCGTCAATAAAGCTATATGAAAATCAACATATTTGATTTAAATAAAAGCACTTGGATTTCGAATTCATTTTCACCTTCTGCAATTAGCAAGCTTTTATCGATTTGAAAAATCTCACAGATTTTCTCTACAACATGTAACCTTACTCATTTTATTAGAGATCATGGCACCACAAAAAATTATGAAGACGCCTGATGCAGCTGGCGAAGGTTCAAATCCAAATGCGGACATTTTTTCGAACACCATGCCATCAGCCATAGACACTGTTAAATCTTGGATGCATGCGTTTGAAGTTCTGGAACATGAGATCATAAACTGTCCAGAACATTCTGATGATGAAGAAGACGATACTCATGCAACTAAACTCAGATATATAGACCAGTCAGAGTTACACAAGATAGTTGCACGGCCGAGACTCATGTCGTATAACAGCATGATAAGTTGGGCCTTAGAAAACATCGACGTCCAAACCGGGAGCATCTTCAACCATCAGAAGGTTGCCATTGGTTCTTTCTGACTGGAACATCTCCAAGTAATGTATAATCTATCTTCCAATCCTAAATACAATTACAATGTTGTATTTATGTTGGATTTTGAGAAAAAGGAATGCATACAATACGACAAGAGTTATCCCGATATCATCAGGTCCTAGTGGGGGCACCCAGAGAAGTTCAGGGCCAATGCTCATGGTATGTATGCCCCGACATTGTTGGACGCTTACATGATTTACGTATCTATGATTCTCTATATATTGTTCGGGAAGAACAGTCCCACTCATTTCCCAGTGGAATGGGTATCTATCATGTAGGAGGTGGCCAAGGGCTACACTTTTAATTGGGCCAAAATGTTGTCAGATAATTTGGCCAAAGAAATTACTGAATACAAAATGGAGAAATAAAAGGGGAAACCCACCCCTTTCTATATGTCTGCATATGTCATGGACGCCATCTATTTCATGTCCCCTTTCCCATTGATGAATTGGAGCTGAACCCTGACCAGTACAGAGCCTATTCACTTCTACCATTCCAAGTTGTGGGAGGAAAAAGCCAAAGATTTATTTTACGAAATCTGTCACAATGTAGTGGTTCATGTTCATATAGCCCTATATTGTCACCCACCTCCTCGAATTTCAGACAATATTATGGGAAATCTGGGAAAACTAGTAGATTGGTTCATTGGATAAAACTTCTCTTATATCAGGGTTTTTGGATGCTCAGTTCCTCCCCATGCTCTCCTGCGATTTTTACCAGACCGACTGGTGTGCAGAGAAGTAGCTTACCAGACAGTAACGAGAGGCATCAACAAGGAGTTGAAGGCAACTTAGAAAAAGGTATGGCCTACTTTCCCTATCCAGGTTGGAATGCTTTCACTATTATATTTCGGTCACTCCAAAGTGGAGGTTGCATCTTTGGAAGATGTTAAATTAGTTGACATCGAATTCAAAAGGCACGATCCACACAAAATTGTGGAGAACCACCTGGCCCAATTCAACATGAAAATATATGTACATGAGAACTCCCCATATGAAGAAATATTTAGGGCAGTTAGGTCCTATGAGGAGGTACAGGATAGATTCCAAGCCTTGTCCCCAGATCAACAGGCTAGTTTCCTCAGTTTCCAAAGACACAGGCGAAACAATTTGCCAAAATTACTACAAGGAGAGTTGATGACCACTCCTCCCGCACAGGAATCTATGCCTCCAGGTTTTGAACCAGGGTACTCTGGTAAACATAATATTGAGGAAACCTCAAAGAGCTCCAAGGTTTTGACACAAGAATTAGAAGCCTCATTATGAGGACAACTAGGCCACCAGTCCCTAGCTCATCTCAAAAATTACCTAAAACAAGGACATGATGCATATCCTTTGACACCAGCCACACCTGCTGCCAATACAGTAGAGAAACAACAGTCTATGGAGATCAATACTCCTATTACATCCTTGACACCTTTGCAGTCTAGGTTTGGAAATCCTAGTTCTGAAATCATCCTTGTAAGTGATCTTACCCCAATCTCGCTCGAAGAAATGCCTCCTTCAGATTTCTTCTTTAGCAAGAAATGGAGGGCCATCGTCAAAAGATAATCACACCAGAAAGATAGAGTAATAACCAAAAGGAAGAGAATGTTGTATGACGAAAATGACCACGATGATTCATAATTCGTGAAAGAAGTTGCAGGTTCATTGGGTGCCTTTGCCACTGCAAATCAATGTTCTATGGAGAATTTGGCAGAGCAACTAAGATTTTTTTTTTTATTGGTGGGGCAATTGCAAGATCAAATACTAGCCTTGGAACAGATTTTAAGGAATAAGATGAGCCAAGACTTTGAGCAAATCAGATCTCATGATCGACAACAAATCCAACAGTTGCAGGCTAACCTGGAAGAGCTCCATCGAAATTCACGGGCCAACCAAGAATTAGTCACTCAACGTGATGAATTGATAGAGAAATTGAAAGTCAAATTATACCTGACTGAAGGAACCTCAGTAGATATTTCATCCTTCCAGACTCAAGCACTGTAAATAAACGAAAAACTAGAAATGGCCCAACATGATCTTTTTCTGAAGATAGATGCCATCCAAAAGTGCTACCAGGCAGTGGATCTTTCTCTGAAAAACATCTATGTCAAGGAAAGGGAGGCTTGCTCAACCTGGGATAAGTTCCAAGAAGCCGTCGTATTAATGAATAAAGAGAATGTCCATGATTTTCCTATGCTCTCTCCTTCTGAACAAATAAGAGGTGAGATGGATCTAAAGGTTTTGGAGACCAATCTGACAGAGAGCAAAATATTTGCTAGAGAAGTAAAGGAGGCTTGCCTAGAAATGTTGTCTCCATTAGACAAAGGACTAATTGATATTAAGGGAAGTGATATCATGGAATCCTTGGGGCAGATTGATATAGAAATGAACCAACATAATTCCCTAAAGAGAAAAGAGTCTTTTCTCCCTTTCATCCTCCTTATCTTCTGTTTTCAAACAACCATCTATCTCATTCACTCTCATTCTAAACTCTCACTTACCCCCATTTCATTATCATTCCTCCCACAGAATGTTACTTTTCCTACGTCCGTTATTCATTCTTTGACAAGCCATGTAGAGCTATCCATCCAATTATCCTTCTCCCTCAAAAGAAATGTTTTTCCAGTAGGTGAAGAGATAGAATAAAATGCCCGCAAAGCTCTTTGTATTTTACACACTGCTATCTTATTTCCGAATTATGTTATTTTAATTAAATATTGTAAGAAGTCCAACCATTTTGAGTTGTGACAGATTTTGTATAAATACATAGATTTAAGATCTATTCATGGATGCTTCTTGCCGGATGTAATAGAGAAAACTCTCATTTTTTAGTATTAATACAAGAAGAGACAAAGATTCCAAATTCTGTTCAGTTTGAGTTATGTGTTTCTCCTTTATTTCGATATCTTTGAATTTCCTTATGTAATTCCTTAATAAGTGATTGATTTCGATTTAGTATCAAAACCACTATAATCATATTATCTCAGTAATTTGGTAAGTACGCAATTTTTCCTCTGTAATTGTTGTAAGTAATACAAGACCTGCAAGCTATTTGAATTACTGCATCTAATATCTTGTTCAAGGGTGCACTCTTTGCTTTATTCTACTGCAAACAAGGTGAGATTCATTTTCCATTGATTCCTAGCTTTGTTTAACAGTTTTGTAAGTTTCTCCTGCACCATTTGATATCATAATTGTGACTTAGACAACGAAATATGACCTATGTACTGTCCTATTATTAATTTCATTTAAGGATTTTTCTTATATAACTAAAGGTAGAAAAAACACTCTTTTAAAACATCCTTTTAAACATTTCTGATGCCTGACATTAATCTTTGAGCCTTAATTTTAATCTCAGAAACAACACCCCCTAACCCATGAACCCTAGTAAACCACTAACATTTTCCATCTTCAGACTATGTCTAAGGGCCCAATACCTATCCTTAGTTCCTAAAACCTTTTAATGGAGTTCATAATTTACTATACTCATGAGATAACAATTGAATCCATTAGCAGAGACCATTTTATGGTTTGAAACTTTGTGGTGGTATCCATCATTATTTCGTAAAATCATATTTCTCAAATCGGCTAATTTAAATGACTCTTCCATTAATTTGCAAAAATTTCATTTTTTATTATGCTTTTAGAATATGTTGCATAAAGCATTCAATTCCACTACTTTTATCCTAAAAATAAAATGAATCATCAACATTAAATCATGTGGATCATTGTGAGGTCATAAGTTCCTCCTTGTTTCCCCCTTGAAGGTCACATGTTCAAATCTAGAGGGGGGTGGGGTATGTATACCTCTGTAAACTTTAGTAGTCAAATCATTGCGTAGAGGGGATCCCTTGTCTCACAAAAAAAGGGGTCTCATACACCAATTTGGTGTCTGGCTTGGTCGTGACCTTAAAAATATATTATTATTATTATTATTATATTTTCTATTTTATAAGAAACTATAGCCCAAGAAAAGGAACCCCAATGCATAACATAATTCACTCCATGTAATATCAAGTATTGGGGAAAATGTGATAGGTGAACCTATATATGTTGGACCCAAGTGCAACATACCAAAGCCAACATTCAATCATATTGATGATGTTGAGAAAGGAAAGATGTTGCTTATCACATTAGGAAATGAGGATGGAGGGGAGATGAATTGGATGGAAACAACCACCCCAATATATATTTTAGGATTATGTAAGTGATATTCTTCATGTTAAGGTTGATTGGTGGAAGCCTAGTTCAAGGAAATACATAGTAAAAGTATTAGAATAATATTGGGTATAAAATCTTGACAACACAAAACTTGGATTTATTCCAATTGATACCATAGTTTTGGCATGGACGACAAAGAAAGAAGATTGCAAGAAGATCAAGATAAATAAATGTGGGGTAGATATTATAGTTCATCTCCTTGAGGATATCATGAGATTAGATGGAAATGATTCATGAATTATATTTTCTCCTTTGAAAGATCAATTAATATTTATGAAGAAACATTTTTCAATGTTTAATGTATATCATATACTATCTTCATAAAGTTTTTTGAGAATTTTAAAATTACTTAGTATAGACATGTAAATCTTTATATCTATATCATGGTTCTTCTTATTTGACATGCAGTTTTTAATAATACAATTTAATTATTTTGAAAGCAAACAAGCACAAAATGTTATTGAAACCCAATTTTTGGTTAATTTTCACTATGTGAGGAATTCAATACAACTTCAATCTATTGATGTGATGATACTTTCTGTTAATTACATGACATTATTCGATATTTTACTTGACAATTACAAATTTCAATGATTTATATAGATCAACATAACTTCTCACTCCATTAAAATTAGGTAATCGAGTCTAATGATGCACTTAAAACTAATATCTTGTATAGTTGTTTCATTAAAACTATTGCAGTAGCTAATTAGCATTCTTTTTAATATAATATGTTCAAACACTTCATTATTAATAATGGACACTAAGTATTGTGAATATTTTTTAAAGTATTTTTCTCTGTGAAACCCTCGATGCATAATGGCAGTGATGACTAGGATTCTACCCTAGTTATGTGCACATGCCACTCTTACCCCTCCTTGATGGCTAGGCATAGCATGGAAAACACACTCTCTCTCTCTCTCTTTATAAAAATTATCCCCTATTATTCTGCTTCAATGGCCATGACAACTTTGTGTGACACTTCCCTCTATGGCTCTAAATCAAGTATGGCAGTGTCTCCTCTAATGATCAACGTGTCCTCTTTCCCAGGTGACTCTAGAGCTAGTGTGAATGTCATTCTTGGGCAGTCCATGGGATCCAACATCCCTATTCCCTCCAATGGTAATCTAGATAAGAACTCTTTTAGAGATATTGTGTAGAATTACCCTACTCACCTATTGATTCAGGAGGCTCTGACTATCACTATTCCATTAGGAAAGATGTTGTGTCTCGGGAAGCTTCTGCAACACGAGTGCTCTTTTATTTCGTTTCAATGGCCTTTGGTCACTCCTATTTGATCTGCACAATTATATCTCATACTTCTACCAATCTAAGTTAATATAATAATCTTTTATTCACCCTTATGGAAATGGGGTTTTCATTGTGGTGTTTGATCTTCTAGAAGATAGAAATCTGATATTAAAATCAGATACCTAGTTTTGGGGGAAATTTG
>JASDQU010736693.1:83607-96615 GCA_032191745.1 Picea mariana | reverse complement strand
CCATATACCATATATTCACGAGGTGTTTGAAACTATATGCCAACGAACCATAGTATATAGTTATATACCATATAAAAAACAAAACAAACAAATGTGCATTATGGTGGATTGAACCCGGAACCTCCGAGATATATTCCCTGTTTTCTAACCACTACACCATGGGTATCACTTGCTACAAGATTCCTCAACAAAAAAATTAAATAGTTTCCAAAATTGTGGATGGGAAGTTTTAGCTCACGACTTATTTAATGGGCACGAATCCCAAGGCTTGCATAGATATCGGTGTAGGGACATTGTCCAATGCAGGCACAAATTTTCATAGATTTGCATGTAGAAAGAGGAGCCTAATTGGCATTGTCTCAATATGTATTCCATGAGGTATATTGACTAAACTTAGGCATGTTTATACTCGTTTTTCTCATTTTTCTGAGAGGAGTTCAATGGTGATGTTATTTTTGTGCTAAGAGGTCATTTGTAAAAGTCTTAGTCCAGAGTTCCATTAATAAGAACCATAGTGCATCATTTGGTGTGTAAAGAGGGTAAAATTGAGCCAGTTTAAAATATGGTCAACTTTATACTCATGTTTCTCAAAATTTTGCAAGGAATTCAATGATAAACTCATTTTTCTGAATTTGAGCAACATAATTAAAGAGAGTCCGTAAAATTGGATTTTTGTAAGTCCATGTTGTAATGTAATTTGGCATTTTGGGATGATGAAGAACGAGCTTATTGTCTAGAGAGGACTTGAAGATGAAGTAATACATGTCATCAATATATGTAATTTGAGTTCTTTTATTTTTTGTTGTGTCATATCAATAATCTTCAAATTAATCATTAGTTTATGATTTTTTTTGGATAAAGAGCACATCATCATTTTTCTACAAATCACCTCAATACAATCAAGAATTAATTTGGAATCAGGTTAGATGAAATATGTATATTTTAAAGGAATAAGTGTATCAAAGGATTTTCAGATCAAGTGGTATCAAAGCTAGTTTTGACACGAATTTGCAAGATGTTGATGTGACAAGGTCCAAGATTTAATTTGGTGAAGATTTTGAAGACTCTTATCAAAAGGACAAAATGAGTAAAGCTCTCGTGAAGTTGAGGCTGCAAAAGAATATTAATCAACAGATCCAAAAGGAGAATTTTGAGTTAAGGATGTAGTTGAAAACTCTCAAGGAAAAGAAGTAGAAGTTGCAAGATCGACTGATATGTCATGAGGAATTCCATAGAGGTATTTTTCATGAGTTGGAAATAAATTTGTAGACCAAGAATCAATTATTGGCACCATCAACATCAATCCGTGAAGGTTGGCAAGTTGAGAATGTGAAGTCTCTGATGCAAAATAAACTAAAAGTCTCTGATGCAAAATAAACTAACTCCTTTAAAAGGTATGATCGAGAAGGATGACTCCTCATATTATTATTTTTCCCGTCAAGATGGAGAATGCTCGAGGACCACTGAAGCAAAGACAAATTCAAATGATGAGGTCCTTCATAAGTAGTTAGATTTACGTTCTAGCATGGAGAAAGGTGACATGTGTAATACATCTCCAGAGAAGGATGCACACTCTAAAGAAAGAATGAAGACATTTTCCACTAGTAAATGGTCTATGTATCCATGTGCTTCCCATGGAACTAGTAACCATGATATGGGGAAGTGTCAAAGAAGATAGTTCATGCAAGAAAATCCATCCAAGAAGAAGGCTAAAGGTAAAAATCATTTCTCAAAGAAAAGGAAAAGGGGGAATGACAGAAAGGGATCGTGGTTCCAATATGGGAACAAGACACTCTACTCTTATTTTGGTAAGAGTGGACATCAGATCGAGAAGTGTTGGACACTTTACCCACACTTATGTCTGAAGTAGAACCAGAAATATGTAAAGACACTTGCAAGAAGACAAGTAATATCCCCAGTTAAAGTTAATAATATTACTGAAAGATTTGAGAAATGATACTTCCTAATGGTTGGTCTTAACAAAGTGATATATGAAGACATCTAGGAATGGTTTGTGGACAGTAGTTCATCTCGCCACATGATAGGGATGAGATCATAATTTATGACTTTCTCAGAGTCTGACACAGATTGTTATGTAGGATCTATAACTAACACCAGACAAACAATAAGGGGGTATGGATATGTAATATTCCATCTTGAGTCGGGAGGATTTTTGGGAATATAACATATGTTGTATGTTCCATATTTGAAAGTAAACCTACTCTCAATTGCATTTTTTGAATATGAAGGTTATGCAGTCGTATTCTCGAATCGCCGGGTACTTGTGTATTCAATGGAAGTTTCTCTAGACACATCAATAGTTATTGGTGTTCACAAAGAGAGGTTATATAGGTTACTGGGAAGACCTATAATCTGTTCTAATGGTTTCTTGGATTCAACGATAGATTCAGCATTAGATTCAATGTCAGATTTAGCATCAACGTCAAAGGCATTGTCAGAGATAGGAAGTTGTGAAACTCCTTCTAGTACTAAGGGGAGGATGAGTCCATGAATAAATCATCCATAAAAAAATATTTCATTTGTAAATATGTATATTTGTAAATGTAATATGCATATGTAGATATTTCCTAAAGTGTATTTAGAAGGATTTTAATCTATTCATTGTAGATTATAAGAGAGAGGAATTCTGTAAAATTTCTATATTGTCACCTTATATGTTGATAAGAGTGAGAGGAATTTTGTAAGAGGGTTTCCATATAGCCACCTTATATGTTGTTAAGAGTGAGAGTAATATTGTCAAAAGGATTTCTATATAGCCACCTTACATATTGTTTGAAGTGAGATAAATCTTGTAAAAGGGTTTCTATATGGCTTCTTTGTTAAAAGAGTGGGAGAGATCTTATAAAGATTTCTAAGTCTTTCAACAATGGTATAGACAATTGTATTGTCTCATTATCAGCTAAAGTACTACATATAGATTGAATTGTCTAATCAAACATTCTTGATTCCGAAGAACCAGAGGTGAAGGAACAAAAGGATGCAGGTAGTTGGATCATGTAGATCAGAAGTAGGAAGAGCATCGAAGTTACGTGAAACTTCCTAGAGCTGGTAAAGGAGAAATAATCCTCTTTGTAAGGAAATAAGAGGAAGGAGAAAGATAATGAAAAGAGAATTCATTCAGAGACTCCTATAGATACATTAGCAGTACAGGAACAAAGAGTCCAAAAGGGAAAGGCATAGATCAACATTCGACTTGGTTTCATATTAGCCGACATAAACTATCTTTAGTAGAGAAGGAGATGGGATTGGATGTTGAAGTACAATATACTTAATTCAAGTATTGCAAAGATTCAATGAGAAAACTTTTGTTATGAAGAAATATATGAGCCAAAATATGAGTTGTATCTATATTAGAGATAGTGCCAAAGGCCAAAGTCGGAGCCATATTTCAGAAGCACAAAGAAGTGCATTGATCTAATACCTAAGATCTAAGATCCAAGATGAAGACTCAGTTTCAAAATATTCAGCAAGATGGAAGAGTGAAGAATCTTTATCACTAAGTTAATGGATAAGAGCATTTCAGTAAGGTGGAAGAGTGAGTTATAATTATCATCACTAAGTTATTGGAAATCTATACTTTTGGAGGTCCAAAAGTTCTTAAGTGGGAAGGTGTAATCCAGGAGGATCCAGGAATGCTCACAAAGGTCCAGGAGGATACAAAACACTCATAGAGGTCTAGGAGGATACTTAAAATCCAAAAATTAAATCATCTAAAATTCTCTCAAAAACGCCATCAATGTGTAGAGCTCGATGATAGCTTTCCAACGACACAAAAATCGCCTCAAACTAAGTTCGTATGCAAAATATATGGTTGGTCAAAGTTCAAGTCAAACTACGAAAAAAGTCAAAAAGTCAAAGTCAAAGAGATCCAAAAGGGTGGCATGTGTCACCACTGCAAGGGTGACTTGTGGCACGACCGTACGCTGACTAGGCAAGTGGCTTGACAGACTGAGTGGACCAGTTATGTGTTGACACGTGGAAAGGGATAGCCTAATGAAAGGTCACCACATGGTGACCTGCCATTGGCCAATTATGGTTTATGTGTATTACAATTTTATGGGAGTTGATGGGGGTTGAACCCATGACCTCTAAAGACCTTACACAAGCCCTTCTATCATTGCACCATCGCATTGGTTCTTAAATAGACATGGTGAGAAATATATATATGTTGGGAAAATGTATTATTTGGGGTTTAAAAGGCCGGGGGGAGGACCCCCGGACCTCATCATATATATATATATATATATATTGTAACCATATTAAATGCCAACCATATACCATATATTCGCAGGGTTTTTGAAACTATATTCCAACGAACCATAGTATATGGTTATATACCATATAACAAACAAAACAAACAAATTCACATTGTGGTGTATCGAACTCGGAACCTACGGGCTATATTCCCAGGGTTCTAACCACTACCCCATGGGTACCGCTTATTACAAGATTCCTCAACAAAAAATTAAATAGTTGTCAAAATTGTGGACAGGAAGTTTTAGCCCGGTGCTTATTTAATGGGAATGAATCCCAAGGCATGCACAAATCCCTATGTGGGCACACTATCCAATGCAAGCACGAATCCCGAGGTACAAATTTGCATAGATTTGCATGTAGGAAGAGGAGCCCAATTGACATTGTATTGATATGTGTTCCATGAGGTATATTGACTAAACATAGGCATGTTTATACTCATTTTTCTCATAATTTCGCAAGGAATTCAATGATAAACTCAGTTTTTGAGCTTGAGGAACGAAATTAAAGAGATTCCATAAAATTGGTTTTTTTGTAAGTCCATGTTGTAATGTAATTTGGCATTTTGGGATGATGAAGAACAATATTACTATCTAGAGAGGACTTGAATATGAAGTAATACATGCCATCAATATATGTAATTTGAGTTCTTTTATTTTCTACTGTGTCATCTCAATAATCTTCCAATTAATCATCAGTTTATGAGTTTCTTGGATAAAGAACACAACATCATTTTTCTGCAAATCACCTTAATATGATCAAGAATTAATTCTAGATTAGGTTAAATGCAATATGTATATTTTAAATGAATAAGTGTATCTAAGGATTTTCGGATCAACTTAAGTCAGAAAAACCTCAAGCTCTTTTTCTCTAGGAAACAAAAGTGAAGGATTTTGATATCCTTCGGGAAAGTGAAAATATTTGGTGTACATGTAGGGGTCAAGTAGTCATCTCCCTAGGGGCTTCTCATGGGCTCTGCACTTTTTGGAATCCAATAACTTCAAGATTTGAATTCAGCCATGCCACTCAACATTGGATACTAATAAGACTGACTCGTCTACCCTCTAGTAATTCAATGGATTTGATTATCATTCACATGCCAAATCTTCCTCAAGAAAAGGTATCATGTTGGAACTCTCTCTTGGGTCTACAAGGATTATATAGAGATATAAATTATATAATTGTTGGATATTTTAACACGACTCTCACCCAAAAATAAAAGATGGGGGGTATTTTAGTTCAAGATCCCTTCCGTGAAAGTATGGAAGACCTTTTGGTCTCTCTCGACTTGGTTGAAATTAATCCTTCTAAAGGTAGATTCACTTGGTCCAATAAAAGACTAGGTCCTAGGAATATTGCTTCCAGATTGTATTGATTCTTGGTGAGAAGTTCCTTTTTTGAAATTTCTCTCTCTTTTTCCTCACATAATCTCTCGTGGGTTGGATCTGATCATCATCCTATCTCTCTTATCATTTAGGATATTGAAAATCTTGTCTTCGTCCTCTTTTGATTTAATCCCTTATGGTTGCATGAACCCTCCTTCTTTGATATTGTCTCTTTCTCTTAGTATCAATGGATTTTTCAGGCTCTCCAGTGCACATTTGGGAATAGAAATTTAAAAACACTAAGATGGCCCCCAAAGATTGGGCGAAGTCTAAGTTCAAGCCCCCATAAATTGAAGTCAAGGGCTTGCTCAGGAACTTGGAAGAGTTGCAAGATATGCTTGAAAGTGAACCAGTTACCCAAGCACTATTGACAAAGGAGAGGGACACTTTTTAAAATGACCGAAAATCCATGAGAACCAAAGAGGAGAAATGGAGGCTCAAGTCTCAAAGTCTATGGCTTTAGGCAAGAGATCGAAACACCAAATTGTTTCACAGGAAAGCTAAATCCAGACGCGAGAAGAACAAAGTCAAGGAACTAAAGATGGCAGAGGATGAGGTTGTCTCGTCATTCGATCAAATCAAATATGTTTCCTTTAATCACTTCAAATATTTGTACACTAAATCAATATGGTTGGATCCAGTGGCCATTGAGAATATATTGGCAAACGTTCCACCTATAATCATCCCTAGAGACAATGAGTTTCTAATTCATCTTGTCACTAAGGAGGAAATTCTGGAAGCCATTAAACAAATGGATCCTAACAAGGCTCCAAGCCTGGATGGGTTTTATGTGAACTTTTACAAAAGATGGTGGCATATAATTAAATTTGATCTTATCGGGATGGTCCAATATGTCCACGGGTAGACTCGAATTGAGGGTAGCACCAATTCAAGCTTTCTGTTTCTAATTCCAAAGGAGGTCAACCCCTCCTCTTTTCTAGATTTAGAACAATTTTTCTGTGGAATGTTTCTTACAAAATAATATCTAAAATAATTGCTAACGGGATAAAATATTTCCTCCCTAAGCTCATCTCCCTTAATAAGGGTGTCTTTGTGGAGAAAACAAAAATGGTTGAAAACATCATCTTGGTTCAAGAGGCCATCCACTTTGGCATGGTTCGATGGGAAAAAAGAATGATCATCAAAATTGACATGGCTAATTACTTTGATAGAGTTCGACATAACTTCCTCTTTGCAGTTCTTCATGTGTTTGGATTTGGGGAAAGATTTGTCTCATAGATTTTGGCATGTATCAATAGTCTCTAGATTGCTCCACTAGTTAATGGGCAACACACACCCTTCTTCAGAATATCCAAAGGTTTCCACCAGGGTTTCCCCTTATACCCTATCTTGTATATTCTTGTTGCGAAAACCTTTAGTCTGATACTAGATATTGCAGAGAAGACAAGAAATATCCCTAGCATTAGAATAGTCCATGGAACTAAGAGTATCAACCACTCTCAATTCATGTATGACACCATTTTGTTGGGATGGGCCTCCATCATCATCACCTCCAAGTTGAAAGAATATACAAATGACTTCACTTCATATTATGGAGGTATGGTCAAGTGTGCTAAGAGTTGATTGTTTTCAAAGAACATTAATGCAAGGAAAATAGTTTCAATTGCTAGAATCCTCCAATTTCCTTATGAATAAAAGTGGCAGTCCTTCAAATACATGAGAATTCCTATATGCCTTTGCTCTCTCCCTTTGATGGCTTGGAAACACATTTTGGATAAACTTAAAACTAAATTCCTCCAATGGGGTGCTCAATCTCTCAACCCTACAAGTCGAGTGGTCTTGATTAAATCAGTCCTTTCAACACTTCATGTTTTCCATTTCTCAACCCTACTTTCTCTGGTTAATGTAAAACTCACCATCGCTTAAGATATTTGATGGTTCTATGGCAAGGAGGTTGGTCAATTCTCAAAAGATATCATCTTGTGAATTGGAACACAGTCCCAACCTAAAAATATAATAGAGACCTTGGAATAAAATACCCATTCTTATATAATATTTCTTTACGATCCATTAAGTTATTGTGGTGGTTAGTTACCAAAAAACGTGACTGGTGGAAAAGAGTAATCCTCCGCAAGCATTTATCAGGGGATAGACATCGTTGTCTGGATCACATGCCACCTGACCAAAACATTTATCAAATTTTGCATCTCCTTTAAGCTTCTATCCCTCTGATTCAAAGTTGGTTAATGTGGATTCTAGGGAATGGAAAACTTGTTCATATATGGGATAACAAAATTATGGGTAACCCCCCCATCCAGCTGGACCTATCCTTTATTCCTTTATGCATTTGGATTTTAGAAAGAGGCAAGTCCTCCCTTTTTGAAAATTTTCTATCAAAAAAACCATTAGGCCATTGGTTTGGATGGGATTTTGGGGAGGTCCCTACGCATTTGTTGAGCCTCACCCATGCCCTTTCCCTTTTCCTTCATGGTTGTGCTCCTATGCAGTTATCATCTAAATATTGTGAGGGTTGACACACTCAAGAATATTTAGTAAAAAAAGGTTATGAATCCCTTCTTCATCAATCTTCTCTCCTTCCTAAAGTGCTCCTAAGACATAGATGTGGAAGAATATTTGGCACTTAGATAGACTTCCAAAGGTCGACATATTTTGATGGACTTTAGCACATGAGAAAATACTCATGGGTGAATTTGTTTTAAAATGGGGCATGCAAGGCCCTTCCAGGTGCGTTCTTTTCATAGGATACTTCCTCTCACCTTTGTTTTCAATGTTATTTTTCTAGGTCTATTTAGCAGGTTGTCTTGCACAGGATTATCCATAGAGTTCAATGGTTTTCTTCCTTGATTCATGTGTTTCACTTTTATCTCTCCTCCTATCGAGGTTCTTTCCTCAACAAGCCTTTATTTAAATGGGTGTGGGAAGCTCTTCCCAAATATGTCTGTTGGAAGATTTGGCTTTCTCATAACCTAGATATATTCTCATAAACCAAGTCTATTCCTAGAATTGTGTTTGGGAGGGATGTAACTCTCATGTTCGATCATTTCAACAGTTGCCACTTAAATTCTTCCCCCCATCAAAATCTAGACTTTAGGGAACTCTACTGGCTACAACAATTTCCTCTTCAGATTGAAACCCCTATTTAGACCAAACCCATAACATCCTTCCAGCTTCAATTATCTACATTTGAGTTCACACAATGGAATAATTCTCAAACCAATCACGTCCTATGCTTTGATGGTGTCTCAAAATGAAAGTCTAGGGTGGTGGGAGAAGGAGGGGTTCTCTTTGTCCATGGAGGAACTATTGAAGTAACATACTCTTAAATCTTAGGACATTCTACCAATAACCAAGCAGAGGCCTATGCTTTACACCAATTTATTATGTTGGCAAGCAACCATCACATTCATAGTCTTATCATTCTTGGTGATTCAAAAAACTATCAGACACCTCTTCTTAGGGTTGCTTCTCCATGATGCATAGCTTTGCTCCACATTCCATAGAATACAAAATGAGATGCAAAGGACCTCATTAATTTTTTTTTTTCACATCTTTTGGATGAACAATTTTCTTGCTGACCACCAAGCCAACCTAGCTATAATCCCATCCCTTGATGGCCTACCCTTTCTTAATGGTCATGTCAGGGCCCCTCCATACAGATTCAAGCCATGCTTTCAGCCTTGCATTGACATCCCTCCTTCCTTCAATTCCCTTCACATCTTCTTGTCTCACTACATATTTCATACTCCTCCCATGCTCAATCCCAGGTGTATGTGGGATGTATCCATCTTCCATGATCTTCCTCAGTCATACCAACAATCATGTTTGTGAATGGGTGTTTTGCATCGCAAGCCAGGTCATTATCCATAAAATACTCTTAGAAGCATGACTTCACAATCTCACACACAATATTATCCATAAAATAATCTTAGAAGCATGACTTCACAAAGTTCAATGGTATAATTGCTGATGAATGCAACCATGGGAGACATCCTCCAGCTTACAAACTTGTGAGATGTGGAACATAGCAGCTATGGAAGTCTTTCTCTCAGCTTACAAACCTGAGAGAAATCCCCTAATAAGGGTACGTGGTTCCTGCCTGAGACAGAGCTGGGAACGTAGATATGACCTCCTCTATTCAGAGAGTTGAGAATAACTCCAGATGATTATCTAGTGGAAAATCGATCTGTTGAGTTAGGACGTGCCTGCCGCTGAGCACAAGGTCAACGTGTGAAATCCCAAAGTGTTGGGTACATCGTCATGAGAACATAAATGAAGATGATGTATTAGCCTCCTCTGAGTAGTAGAGTTGACGAGAAGACTCCAGATGATTCTCCTGTCAGTGTCAATGGGAAAGCATATCTGTAGAGTGGACATGCCTGTGGACGAGCACAGGTGAACGTGTGAAGACCTGGTTCTTCTGTGTAATGCATTGAATCAGAGATATGACATCCCTATGGATGTGCCCCTAGTGGATGAGCACTAGTGGGTGTATCAGATCCTTTACTATATGTTGTTCAAGAGTCATACCTGCCTGTAACCCTAATAGTTATATAAAGGGTACGGGTCGACCCCACCTTAATATGATTAATAATAAATGTAAAAGATAATTAATATTAATATTAATATTAATAATAATAATATATTATGAAGTGACTTGGAGAGTATGACCCTATTGAGCCAATAGATGCCTTTGTTGATTGGACAAGTCAAATATAAGTAAGGAATGATTCCCCATTGTGGAATCATATCTTTCTTGTAGGTTTGGAAATTTCAGCAAACACATCTACTTGGGAAAATGTGTGCACTTCTCTTGGGCGCTAGTATTCTAGGGTTTGAAGCACCCTCTTGTGTGCTAAGGTTTATCTCGGTGGAGGTCTTTCTCTTGAAGAATATAGCAAAGGATTTGGCTGGGTTTTCTTCCCTTGTTGAGAAGGGTTTCCCATGATACTTCTTGTGTTCTTGTGCATGGTGTTTCTTCTTGTGATCTTGGTTGCTGCAACATTATTGTTTATGGCTAAGTGAAATGCTAAAATGAAATGAACTTCATGCTTAACTTATATTATGAAAAATCAACATGGTATCAAAGCATATGTCTTGAAGAACCCATTGCACAAGCTACAAACGTTTATCATCCATCTCTCCTCTTCTGCAGAACCGTACGACCCTCCTAGGGTTTCCATAAAATCTATACGGCCTCCTTCTCAGTGGTGATTCAGACCTTAATACTTGGATGTTGGGGATACTTTTGGCATAGAAAAGTAAGGCCTCTTCTAGTGCATCTCCAGAGACTCTCAGAGTGACATTTCGATCATTTTGAATTTTTGGCCCTATGGTTTCTAGGGTTTCACCAATTTCTGTAGAAATTTCAGAATTATGGTTTCTACAAACCCATTGAAGGAGCTCTTCAGCTCACCAGTGTTCTACTATCTCTCAAAGGCTTATTGTTGGCAGTCACAATTCTAATAAAACCTAAAAGTGCTAACCTACTCAAGCCCTCACTTTGAAGGGCTAGCTTAAAAATAACAAAGATGACAAAAGATGACACTGTGACTATCTTCTTCATAAATATCTCAGAGGATAGAGATCAGCCAAAGAGCCATTGAAGAAATCATATCAGCATCCTCAGGTATGCACTTGTATATATTATTTTTATGAGTGAAATTGCAGGAGGAAGGAACCTTTACTGAAGTCATGGATCCAGAGGGATCTCAGTGCATTTAGAGAAACAACACACTCAAAGTAAAGACTCCAGGTTTGATTGTTGTAATTTCCATTCCTCTAACCTATATTTCTAAAAGTTTGCTACATTACAAGTAGGTGTTGTAGCTGTGACAATATTCCTTAAAATGTTTTGATTTTAGAGACATACTCACTATTCTCCTTTAGGAGATATTCTTGTGTTAGTTCTTTTTGTTTTCTTGTTCCAGATAGGTTAACAAGAAAAGAAGATGCTTATCCTTCAGAGGGAGTCACTTGACTCAGAAGGAGACAAAACCATTTGAGAAAGAAGAATAATAGAACCATCATTGAGACAACCAATGCTACAAAGCATGATCAGAATCTTTCTAGGATTCCATGGGAATAAGCATGCATGACATAGTATATGTGTAGAACAAGAGTCTTCACCAAACTTTGAAATACATAACTCTTGAAGAAGTATTCACCGGAATGAAGCCTGATATTGAGCACTTCAATTTATTTGGGTTCCCAATGTATTTTCATGTACCCAAAGAGAAGAAGTCCAAGCTAGATCCTTTAGGAAGAAGGGATATCGTGAATCTTCAAAGACATACCTATTCAGAGACAGATTGAAACAAGAAGAGACATTTTCCTCGAAGAAGAGACAGTTTTTTAAAGACCCAAAGAATCTAAGATGGAGATTGACATGAGACAACACCTTCTCCCCCTTCAGAAATTCAAAGAGAGACAGTCACTACTCCAGGTTATCCAGTTTCTCCAATTGATATGTTCAGAGATATTGCAGTAGGGCATAAAATGCTTACCTAGACTCACTTTGCAAGAGGCAGAGAAACATACAAGCCTCTCAAGGCACATTCCGAGAAAGCAAAAGAGATTTTCAAGCTATCCTTCAATCATGAGACACTTCATTGATGCTAGGACACCTTGTCTTAGAGAAGCAACACGAGAACTAGTATAGAAAGATGCCATAGCAAAAGAATACCAGTATATCTTAAAAGAATGATGCATAAGATATTATTCAGGGACCATAAAGAGAAGTCTGTGGTAACTTATAGGTGGATCTATATGATCAAGCATGCAACTGATGAAATTGTTAAGAAATACAAAACAAAATCTATAGCTAGAGGTTTCTCACAAACAGAGGGAGTTGTCTATGATGAGACACTTGATCCAGTGAACCCGATACACTTCCATCCATACCTCCATCCATGAGTTGGAAGCCGTATCAGATAGATAGATTCTTGATAAGTTTGGAGTTCAACAAGAGTGTTGTTGATCCAAACCTATATCATTACTATATTGGTGACGAGAGCCTGATCCAGATGACTTGTTTAGAAAGCATTGTTATAAGTAATCCTTGACTTCTGAATTTGAAATGAAGAATCTGAGTATGATGCACTACTTCTTGGGACAAGAAGTATGACAGATGACCTATAAGATTTTCCCGAGTCAAGGAAAATATACAATGAAAATATTAAAGAAGTTCAGTATGAAAGAATGCAAAATTCACCGTGTTGGATTTAAAGAAGAAGATTGATGATGATTCAGAAGAGACTAATCCACAACTGATTGGATCACTAATGTATCTAGTCAACACCAGACTTGATTCATACCATGCAGTGAATGTGCCTATTCATTTCATGAGTCAACAAAGACAGACTCACTA
>JASDQU010736693.1:72749-83266 GCA_032191745.1 Picea mariana | reverse complement strand
ATTTCCTATTTGGCAAGGTTTGCATACAAAATCATATGGATTTGATATTTTTGGAAGATATTTTACCACCCCATTGTTTCCATGTTTGATTAGATGATCAAAATTTAGGTGTCCAAGTCTCCTATGCCATAACCAACTTTCATCATACTTGCTTAAGTGGCATTCTTCTTTTTCTTCTTTCAAAACATAGACATTGTTTTCTGTTCTTATGCCTTTTGCAATCAACTGTCCTAAATTAACAGATTTTATTTTACAATCTTTAGAAGTGAAAACAACTTTACATCCTCTGTCACAAACTTGAATGACACTAAGCAGATTATGTTTCAAACCATCTACAAACAACACATCTTGACCTTTCCATTTGCCATTACTTAGAATTACCATTCCTTTACCTTTGATTTTTCCTGGTGCATCATTTCCAAAGGTTACATTTGCTGATTTGATTTCACTTAGAGACTGAAACTTACTTTTGTCTCCAGTCATGTGTTTGGAACATCCATTGTCAATATACCAGGGGTTCTTTTGTCTTTGAACTGAAAGTACTAGACCACATTTTTCACTATCTTTCTTTTTCCATGTGCTAGCATTTCTAGCTAAGGGTTTTATCCTTGGATCTGCTTTGTAATTCTTCAGATGGTAGTTTGTAGCTTTGTGGCTGAAGTTATGACAATTATAACATTCGAGCTCATTGTTCAATAGGTCAAAGTGATTGGTGCAACTTTGTATACTCATTGGTTGTTTAGTTCTATCTTGCAAAGATTGTTTATTTCTTGACCTCCTCAGTTGCATGTCTCTAAAATTAATTTGATAATTTGCAATCTTATGACCAAAATTAGAGCAGTAAAAAACAGTAACCATGGAAGAAATTTTGGTACTTGAAGGATGGCCTTCTTCTTGGCATTTGTTGCTCCATCTTCTGATATCTTTGTTTTTAATCAGGGATCATCTTGTCTTTCTTAGCTTTTGGTGGCAGAGTACTCACATGGTCTGATTGTCTGTTGACTTGGAACTTGATCATCTTTTTTGGCACTTTGCTTTATGTTTGTTTGCTGCTTGAACCACTTACATAGCCTAAACCAGACTTCAACAAAGGAGATCTTTGTTTGCTTAGAATGTCGTTTAATTCTGTTGAGGCTTTAATGCTTGGAAGATTTTGGAGATACAATGCTTTAAACTTCTCCATCTCTTTTCTAGTTTTTACTACCTCTTCTTCCAAGGCTTCACATATTGCCTTCTTCTCTGATAAATGATGTTTTAGAATGTTCTCTATTTTCTTTNTTGGAACATCCATTGTCAATATACCAGGGGTTCTTTTGTCTTTGAACTGAAAGTACTAGACCACATTTTTCACTATCTTTCTTTTTCCATGTGCTAGCATTTCTAGCTAAGGGTTTTATCCTTGGATCTGCTTTGTAATTCTTCATATGGTAGTTTGTAGCTTTGTGGCTGAAGTTATGACAATTATAACATTCGAGCTCATTGTTCAATAGGTCAAAGTGATTGGTGCAACTTTGTATACTCATTGGTTGTTTAGTTCTATCTTGCAAAGATTGTTTATTTCTTGACCTCCTCAGTTGCATGTCTCTAAACTTAATTTGATAATTTGCAATCTTATGACCAAAATTAGAGCAGTAAAAAACAGTAACCATGGAAGAAATTTTGGTACTTGAAGGATGGCCTTCTTCTTGGCATTTGTTGCTCCATCTTCTGATATCTTTGTTTTTAATCAGGGATCATCTTGTCTTTMTTAGCTTTTGGTGGCARAGTACTCACATGGTCTGATTGTCTGTTGACTTGGAACTTGATCATCTTTWTTGGCACTTTGCTTTATGTTTGTTTGCTGCTTGAACCACTTACATAGCCTAAACYAGACTTCAACAAAGGAGATCTTTGTTTGCTTAGAATGTCRTTTAATTCTGTTGAGGCTTTAATGCTTGGAAGATTTTGGAGATACAATGCTTTAAACTTCTCCATCTCTTTTCTAGTTTTTACTACCTCTTCTTCCAAGGCTTCACATCTTGCCTTCTTCTCTGATAAATGATGTTTTAGAATGTCCTCTATTTTCTTTGCCTCTTCTAATTCCACTTTTAGCAGGGAAAACTCTTCATCAAGTTTTTTACTGTCTTTCTCGAAATGTATCGGCAATTGTTTTTTTTTTTCTTCTTAAATTCGAGTCTAGCAATTTCTTCTAGGGCACTGATAAGTTCTCCTTCCAAGTCAAACATAGTTTGTTCATCATTAACATCACTTCCTATGATTTTATTATCATAATCCTCTTTTACCATAAGCATAAAGTCATTAACCTTATCTTCACAAGTAGAATCATTATATGTGTCTCCTGAAGAGTCATCATTGTTTACACAAAAACTTTTCTTTTTACCAAATCTCTTGGATTTGTACTTCTCTTCACCTTCAAAGTTCTGGTCCTTCTTCTTGTGTGGACACTTAGATGCAGCATGACCTATCTTTCCATAGTTAAAAAATTTGAAGGGAAACTTGCCTTGGTACTTGCCTGATCCTTTTTTTAGTCTTCTCATAAATTTTGCTTCAATTTCATCAGGCTCAGAATCCTCATTCTTATCTGCTTTAAATGAAGCTTCTCTAGAGGTGGCTTTATCTTTACTAATCCTCATTTCATAAGTAGTTAGAGTTCCTAGAAGTTGATCAATAGACAAAATCTTAATATCATTCAGTTCTTCTATTGCAAAAACTTTTGGATTAAATCTATTAGGTAGAGATCTTAAAATCTTCTGAACTAAGAATGTGTCTTCAATCTTCTCACCAAGACCCTTCATGACATTCACAAGCTCCTCAACTCTTAAGAAATATTTATTAACTGTTTCATCCTCACTCATATTTAGTTGTTCAAATTTTAATCTATATGTCTAAAGTTTGACATCTTTTAATTTCTCATTTCCTTCATAACGACTAATGAGTTTATCCCACATCTCTTTGATAGAATCAAGTTCCATTAGTTTTACAAATTCAGCTTCGGCAAGCCCACTCAAGATAACATTCATTGCCTTTGCATTGAAGCTAAATTTTAACTTATCATCTTTGGAAGCTAGCACAACAGGTTTTGTGTATCCAGTCTCTACAACATCCCAAACATCAGCACCTAAGGCCATAATGTATGTTCTCATTCTAACCTTCGAGAAATAAAAACATGTTCCATCAAACAGAGGATGCTTATTAGTTGAAGTTCCTTTATGACTTGTCATGTTTAAGCTTACTGATCTACCTTTAGCTAAAAGGAACCTGCTCTGATACCAATTGTTGGAAATAATAAGACAACTGAGAGGGGGGGGTGAATCAGTTGTTATTGTGCTTAAACAATTTTATGCCTATTGAAATATTATTATTGTTCTCCAAGCGATCATCAAGATTATGCAAGTCATGAACAACATAAATAATAAATATCAATCACACATATGATATACACAGAGACAAATATTCATGAGGAAACCCATAAGGGAGAAAACCTCTTCTTCTTAGAATGATAGGCAGTCTTTTAAGTTCTACACATCATCAATATTTGAGCACCAACTCAAAATGAGGCTACAACCTCTTCTTTAGCAAGCTGCAACTTGTAGATAGCACCAACCCTCTTTTTTCTCTAACACCCACTAGAAGGAAGCACTAACTCCCTGAGTGTTCCATCACCAACTGGATGGAAGCACCAACTTCCAGTCACACAGACATCAACCTGTATAATAGAGAACAATGGTTCTCCCTTGCACCACCCTACCACCCTGGTTTTTATGGCTGCAACCAGATGGAAGCTACAACTCCCTGAGTTCAAGCACCCACTTGAAACTCTGAGGACAACAATCCTCCCTAGCACCACCCTACCACCCTGATTTATAAATCTTTGCTTGTTGTAATTTATTACAGTGATACAGTATTTATCAATGGCATACCAGTCTCATCACGATTCTGCTACACTGGTCTGCTCTGCGTGCATCGGTGTCTTCTTGCTCGCATCTTCTTGTGCTTAAGTTCTCGTACAGTCTATTGTTTTCACCATTTCTGCTCTATCCAGCTTATGTTCTTCATCTCTGCATTTTCTCCCTCAGTTCATGCTGTAATCTTCATTGATTACAGTTCGACTACATTGTTGTAATCTCTTTGTGACGACATTTTTGTTTTATTCGTGCTCTCATCATTCGTTACACTCCGCATCTCCAAAGCTCAAGTCGGGAATCTAAAAAATGCTCAAGAATCATAATTCCAACGCTCAAGAACAATGATTCAACCACTCAGGAACAATGATTCAGTTAGTGTAACTGAATTGTAACTGATCAAGAAATCACGAGATGAAACAACAACCCTTTGATCAGATTCGGTTTGATCAACACCGTTGGATTATACAAGTAGATGTTTTTTGACTTTTCAATGTGTAACCTCTGATGTGGAGCCTAGCAATGCTAGTTACTTCCTCAATATTCCACTGATGTGACCTTGGGCGATGCTCTCATGTGACCACATGATTGCGGGCGTGACCAAAGGTGGTTTGAGGGAAATTCGTTTTTCGCCCCACAATTCACTACAGAGCTCCACATATGCCTTTGGCGATATTGTGGTTTTGATTGCGGCCCACTCACGGAAAATTAAGACCCAAGCATGTTCTGACCCCGCAATGCGATGAGACCATCGATATCATGATCTTGACGGTGCTCCTGAAATGACGGTTCAAATATGTCCTTTCAAGTTATGTGGATCAGATTTAACCTTCCTAAATCAACGGCTGTGATTTACTTTGTGATCTGGGCTCCAGGAGTTTCAACTCTCAAATCCTTATTTCCTCCATACGTCAATCTTCTAGAGTCGATGATCCATGGACACTTGTCCTTCTCAATCGACGACTCTTCCTCTACTTCGGGGATTTTTCTTCTCAACTAGATCAACGGTCATGTGTCCCCTTTCTCGATCAATGGTCGAGATCTGCTTCGCTACTCTGGGCTTCTGCGATTTCAATTCTCAACCTTCACACTCTCCCACGATGATTTTAGTTGGAGTCCACAGATTCCTGACACGTGTCCTCCTGAATCGGAAGGTTGAGGCTTACTTCGGGTATTTACCTGGAGTCCACAGGTTTACGCCACGTCTTTTCTACATCATACGGCCCAGATTCACTTCGGATGATCTGATGCTTGAGATCTTCTTCGGACAATCTGACGAATGAGATCTACTTCGGATGATCCGGCGGTCGAGAATTTATTTCGACTCTTCAGACTTCAGGTATTTCAAATCTCAAACTGACGCTCTAGATCAGATGGCCCAGATTCACTTCGGACAATCTAACGCTTGAGATCTTCTTCGGACGATTTGACGACTGAGATCTACTTCGGATGATCTTATGCTTGAGATTTACTCTAGACGATCTGATGACTGAGATCTATTTCAAATGATCAAACGGTCGAGATTTACTTCGATTCTCCAGGATTTGGGAGTTTCATATCTCATCTGAAAACTCTCGAAGTGATTTCTTCGGAGTTCATTATCTGTTGCCACGTATCCCTCTAGATCTGACGGTTGAAATTTACTCCAGCTCTCCGACTCTCTGGACTTCGGGGATTTCAAATCTCAAACTTTGCTCCCTCCCGAACTCACGGTCTGCTGACACATATCTCCTGAAGATCAACGAACCAAATTCTCCTCCTCGTGATGAACGGTCTCAAATTACTTCGACTATTTCACCTCCTTTTGATCCATGAACTTTCGAAGTTGTGGATCTTACACCACCTGTCCTCCTTGACGATGGACGGTCCCAAACTACTTCGGGACTTCAAAACTTTGGTAAGTCCTCTCTCCTGCATGTGCAAAGCGTTAAGGCTCATGCACCTTGTTTTGATCAGACAGTTGTTGGTCCTCTATGCTGTGATCCAATGATCACTGTCGCCCTGTCTCCTGAGCCTCCAATCTCTCTTACTTAGAAGGTTTCTAAGTGTTCAAAGGTATTGACCTTTGCTCCTACTGCAAGTTTGTCTCTTGGACCTTGTCTACACTTCTGGAAAGCTCTATCTCTTCTGATCTTTCTCGTCTTCGTCGTTGTTGTTCTTGTCATCAATGAAAAGCACACTCTTCCTATAAACATGCCAACATTTCGTTCTCAATATAATCTGGATCAGTGGTATCTGAGTAGTCTTCTCTTGTTATTTGTTAATGCATTTCCCCGATGGGGTTAAGTTATATAGAGTTGGGTCTCGAGCTAGTTTCACATGGGGACAACTGCTCTCACCAAACCAAGCAACCTCCCATGGTGGAAGAAAATAGAGATGGTGGATAAGGATATCCTTTCAAAATGTTGTTTGAGGAATCCCTTGTGTGACAATGAAACATGATTATTGACAAATTCATTCAGATCCTTTGACAACAAACGAGGCACCTTAAAGAAGCATCCATTTTGGAGGTGCAACACCCTTTAAGGTACAAGTTAACTTTGATATCCCCTTATTTGAAGGCCAAATAGATGCATATGCTTTGGATACATGGTTGACTATGTTAGAAGGGTATTGCTTTGTTAAAAAAAAAACCGGCATTGAAAATATCACCTTCACTCTCCTTAAATCCCTTCCCCATGTCAAAGATTTGTGGGAATGTTACTGGGAGAGACATAATGAATATGAGACTATGGAATTCAGGATAGGACCCACTAGGGTAGCCTTTGTTAATTCCCTCAAGGAGTATTTCTACCCTATTAGAAACAATGATGACTATTACATGAGATGGACCATGACTCTGCGTCATGAAAGAAACTAGAAGGTGTCGAAGTACATTGACATCTTCCATACCTTATGCTCATAGTTGGGTATCAAAGACTCTGAGCAACACCTAGTTCTGAAGTATCGTAGCAGCCTACACTGGTACATCCAAATAGAAGTGGATTTCTTAGACTTCTCTTCACTAGGAGTTGCTTATCGATATGTTGTCAAAATCAAGCAGAAATTTAAGCAACAAAATAAGAGGGAGTTCAGGTTTGCAAATATGCAACAATAGAAGCATGGAAAAGGTGTCCCTAACTCATAAAACAAGAGACAAAGCAAGGAAGGCCAAGCTCGAGATAGCCAATCCAAGTCGTAGGCAAAGAAGGGTAACGGGGAAATGAAGAAGGACACTCAAAAGTGGTGTGAATTCCACAAAATCCCTTGGCACAACACTAATGAATGTCACTCAAAATAATCGTTGTTGGAAGAGCTTAAAGAAAAAGAGTTGGAGCCTAAATCATACTTAGATTTGGAGAAGGATAAGGGAAAGTGGATCATCAATGTGGAACCTAATGCTACCATCACAACTGCAAATATCCAACCAGATGAGTTAGAGGAGCTTGAGGAAGGGGAGTTCCTCTTCCATTCACAGATGTGGGTGAAGGGAACCCCACTACATTTCATTGTTGAATGTGAGAGCTAGAAGAACATGATCTAGCTGAGGTCATCAAGAGATTGAAGTTCTTGATGATTCCACACCTCAAACGATATACCATTGGTTGGTTGAGTCAGGGATAAGACCTACATGTCAGCCAACAATGTCTCTTATCCTACGACATCAATCCCTTCAAAGATGAGGTATTGTGTGATGTTTCCCTTCTCGAATTTTGTGATGTTCTTTTAGGACAACCATATATGTGGAAATGTCTTTTTTTTTTATGAATCTCGACCCCGTAGTGTCATTACCACTTTGGGGAGTCATCCCTACCGGGTACCGGAGGTAGTTCCAACTATTGCGATTTCATTGATTTTGGAAAAACATTGTCGAAAAGTAATCTCACAAATTGTGAAGTTTTTCATCTTCATGGTTTGTTCAGAGGGGGAACAAAGGTCATTGAAACCACCACAACTTCAACATAGGGTCTCTTTACATAGAAGAAACAGGTGGACAAGATTTTAGAGGAGTATAGATACCTCTTCACTTTACTTATAGGGGTGCCTATGCACTATCACGTCAAACATCCCATTGATTTGACACTTGGTGCTCCCTTTCCCAATGTTCCAATATATAGATGCTCCATTTTGGAGAATGAGGAAATAACGTGTCAAATTCATGAGCTCATATGCAAGGGCCACATTCTACCAAGATCCTCACCTCGTGGGAGCTCAATTGTGTTGGTACAGAAGAAAGATGGAACATGGAGGATCTATATTGATTACAGAGTCTTGAATAAAATCACTGTCAAGAACTGATACCCAATCCCCCAGATTGATGATCTTCTTGACCAACTCAAGGGTGCCAAATTATTTAGCAAGATCAATTTGAAGTCAAGATATCACCAAGTTCTGATAGAATCAAATGATGTGTAAAAGACATCCTTCTAATCTAATGAAGGCCTCTTCAAGTGGTTTGTCATGCCTTTTGGCTTAACCAATGCTCCAACAAAATTCATGAGGATGATGGATGATATCTTGCGACCGTTCGCAAAATCTTTCCTGGTGGTCTATTTGGATGCAATCCTTATCTTGAGCTAGACATGGGCAAAGCACTTGCAATGCATCCAATAGGTCTTGAGAATCTTGTGACAACATAAGTTATATGTCAACCTGGAGAAATTCTCATTCGAAATGTAGAGAATCCAACACTTAGGATACATTGTGTATGAACATGGGGTGTATGTGGACCTAGAAAATATCCAAGTCATTCACGATTGACCAACCTCGATGACTCGGACAGAGATTTGCAGCTTCTTGAGCCTCGCCAACTTCTAWCGTAGTTCGTGTTGGGGTTCTCTCRTATAGTTTGGCCCTTAAGTCAAGTGAACAAGGGGGGAGCTAAAGCCAAGTTTTCCCAGTCTAAATCACAATAGAAATCATTCCATCTSAAACACCTCCTCTATCTTGAACCTATCCTCACATTKCCAGATCTACAATAGTCATTCAAGATCGAGACAAATTCCTTGGACTATGCTATCGGTGTCRTCCTCACTCAGTAGGGACATCCGATTTCCTATCATAGTGAAACACTATCTGATGTTGTTTGCAGCTATTTCGCCTATGATAAGGAGATTTACTCCATTGTGTGGGCATGTCGATAGTGGAAGCATTGCATTTTAGTAAAGGAAAYTATCAACCACACTAATCACAAGACTCTACATTTCATGCAGATGCAAGGGAATTTCTTGAATGATCACCACCTGTATTGGTCTACATATCTATGACAATTCCACTTGAACATCAAGTAAAAGAAGGGAAGTGTCAATCGATTTGTTGTTTGCCTCAGTGGACCTCTAGTTGCAGTACTAACCACGATGCTCAACTCTTGCAGGCATGAGATGTCAGGGTGGTCCCAGTTATATGATAGTGATCCCGACTTCGTTGTTGCATATAGAATACTAGGTGCAAGCACCCTAGTTGCAAACTTTCATCTCCATGATGGATTTCTATGACAACTAGGCCATAGTTGTGTTCCTTCAAGCGAGCGTGTAGAGATGATTTGCGAAGCTCATTAAAGTCGAGTGGCAAGACACTTTGGCATGGAAAAAATAATGGAAGTACTGCAAAAGTGTTTTTATTGGTCGAAGCTTCGAAAACATGTCAACAAGTATATCAGATCATGCATTGCATGTTCCATCGCCAAACTTACCATTAATAAAAAGGGGCTATACACCCCTCTGCCTACTCCTGACAAGCCTCGGGAGTCCATCTCCATGGATTACATGTCTAGCCTCCCTTCAACCAAGCATGGTAATGACTGTTTCTTCATGGTTATTGATCGATTCTCTAATATGGTAGTTTTGAGCTATTCTTCAAGTGTATTTGGGTCTATTTTGGGCTACCACAGACTATTATTTCAAATTGTGATAGTAGGTTCTTGTGTACATTTTGGTCCAGTATGTGGTCATTGATGGACACCAAGCTCACCAAATCAATTTCCTTCCACCCCCAAATCGATGGAAAGACATAGGTAGTCAATAGTATGATTGTGCATATCTTGATAATGTACAACTCCAAACATCCATACATATGCGATGAGAGCCTTCCTTATGTTCAACATAGCTACAGTCGAGCCCTTCATAGCTCTACTAGCCACATTCCTTTTCACATGTGCTTGGGGTTCCAACCATTGGCCCCAATTAACGTAGCTCTACCCATTGCATCCACACTGGAAGAATTTTCCCATTCTCATATTGAGGCTGATAAGGTAGCCATATTTGTTGAAAGGATTCAACACATATGCCAACAAGTCCATAACATCTTGAAAAAATCCAATGCCAAGTACAAGCGACAACATGACCAACATAAGGTTCCACACAAGTTTCAAGTTGGTGATAAGGTTTGGTTACATTCACAAAAAGAGCTCCTTGTATAACCCCATCATTCTTCTCCCACTTCGATGTGGGCCTTACACCATCACCAAGGCTATAGGTGAGAATGATTTTGAATTAAGTATTCCCCCAGTCCTCGCCCTACATCCATTCTTTAATGTGGAGCTCCTTCACCCATATTTTCCACCTCTACTAGACACCTCAGAGATAGTTAAGAAGGATATAGTTGATCGAATCATAGATACATAGATGAAATACAACC
>JASDQU010736693.1:16900-58062 GCA_032191745.1 Picea mariana | reverse complement strand
TTATTAGTTTCCTTTGGATTTGAATCTAGGATCTCCAACAATATATGGGAAAACTTGACATCGTTCGAGAGATAAAGTGGAGATGAAACAATCCTTACCTCCTCATCATGACCCACTAACTCCACCCTGACTTGTAGGTCCTTTTGACTAGTCACATTTCATAAAGCTAAGACAAGACTTGTCAGTGACCATGAAATTATCATCATTCCCCTAACTCATGTAAGAGAAGTAAAAAACCTCTCTCCAATATGATCTGGTACATCTATTTATTTGCATATCGAGTGGTTATGACATCATAACTATGACTTGACAAGCCCCATTCTCTTCATTCGATGCTAAACATTTTCCATGATTATGAACCCCAACATTGAACACCTTATCAATAGGAGAAAAAACCCCTGAATGCCTCCCCTCATATACCTATAGCTCCATTGACATGTTGGCTATAATAACACCACAAAAGGCTGAAACTACACTTCTCTAACCTTGAGTGGCCCATTTTTGAACCATAAACGAAACCCTAACTAAGCTCATTCAAGCCCTCAATCTCTCTAAAACTAATATGTAGACATATAAGGAAATTAAATGAATTTGACATTAGAAATTGATTGAATTTTTGTCAGGTCCCTCCTCATATTCTGAACCCTCATCATCGTCACTCTATAAAAATGTAATAAAAGAAACACGAGTTCAATAACATAAAAAATTGCTAACATTTGAAGACGAAATAAAAAAACATGTAGGTTAAACAATTTCCAATACCCTCTATAGTGACCCCTAACCCTTAGTATTGAATCACAAACAAGATGTTTAGAGAAATGTGGATGTAGAAAAGCATATACAAGAGACAATGATATTAAAAATATGAAATATAACCTTGTAACAAGGATTTCCAACAAAGGTAGAAATGTTCATGGACCTCTTCGACTGGGCAACCTCCTCTAAGTATAGCTCCAAATACAATAACAATACTTGACAACATTACATAGCCTTCTATATATATAAATAGTTTCTTAATAGCAAAGTACTAACTACTTATGGTCCCCTCATTAATGAGTACCAACCACCTAGTAAGACTTATTTCATAAAGATGAGCATTTACATTAAGTAATTACCATTAACTATCTAATGGGAATTATTCAACACAATGGCATTGTACACTAATTGACTGACTCCTAAGTAGCCCAAAGTAGGGAGATGAGAATAGTACCTTAACATGCCCTCCCCCTTCAAAAGCAATGTTGTCCTCGAGGTTGGAGGCACAAAAACTATTATCAAATCATTTCTAGTTCCTAAGTGGCATCTTTCAATTGCATATCTTTCTACTCAATTAGGACTTGTCCGATAGTGGGCTACTCTAGTTGACACTCTTGTGGCCAATACTAATTCTAGTTGTAACCAAATGCCCCCTTCTTCATCAAGTTCTTGAAGGATAGTTTGTACCCTAAAATTTTGTCCCRCAACCTTCTTCAAACATGACACATGAAAGACTGGATGTACCTTGGAGTGGCCCAGAAGAGTGAATTCATAGGCAACTTGTCTGATGTGCTAGAGGATCTGATAGGGTCTATGGAACTTCGGTGTAAGATTCCAGTGGCCTTTGTCTTTTACATAYGTCTACTTATAGGGTTAACGATGAAGAAACACCTAATCCCTTTCTACAAAAGAATGCTCAGAGAGATGTTGGTCAACCTATTGCTTTACTATATTTTGAGCTAGAACTAAATTGTCCCTAAGTGTGTGGAGAATGACTTTTTTGGTGTGAAGCATGCATTCAACTTCATGGGCCTTGAATGTGCTTGATAAATATGAAGTCATCGAAGGCAATTTTTTGGCCATAGACAACTTCATATGGTGTCATTTTGGTAGTGACATGATAAGTGCTATTGTACCACCATTTTCTAAGGGGTAAGCCATTGTGCCCATTGGTGCTACTTATCCAAAGTAAATAATCTCAAATAGGTTTCCAATAAATTGTTAACCACTTTCGTTTTACCGTTAGTTTGAGAAAGATATTAAGTGGTGCTCGTTTGTAATTGTGTACCTTAAAGTTTAAACAACTCCTACAAAAAAATTCTAGTGAATGTGAGATCTTGACCTGACACAATGGAAGTGGGCATGCCATGTGACTTAAAAATTCAATCCATGAAAACTTAGGAAATTGTGGAGGGCATACATGGGTGTGGTATCAAACAAAAGTAACCATATTTGGAAAGTTAGTCAACTACCACCATGATGAGTAATTTGTTATCTGCTTTTGGGAGGCCCACTATAAAATCAATGGAAATGTCAGTCCATATAGTGGATGGTATCGGTAGTGGTTGCAATGTCATGGGAGTCTTCACTGTGTCACCCTTAATCCTTTGATAGGCATCACATGGAGCTACAAAATTTTGGATGTCTTTCTTCAATCCTTCCCAAAAGAAAGAGCACTTAGTTGGTTCATAGGTTTTTTGAAAGTTAGACTAACCCGCAATAAGAGATGAATGCAACTCCTCTAACACCCTTTGTTTTAAAGCAAAAGTTTGCACCATAAAAATTTTCCCTTTATACTTGAAGGTATATTTCTACCAAATATATCTCTAAGAGGTATTGGGATCTTCTTGAATCTTGACGATTTGAACCATAATGTCATTTTCCAACCATTCTTATGGGATTAAGCAAGCCAATTTAGTACAGGCAAGGAAAAGGCAAAGAGAGATATGTCCTCATTATATTTTTGTGATAAGGCATAAACCACCACATCCTCTTTGTCTTTCTTATATATGATCTCATAATCATATCCAATCATCTTAGTGACCCACGTGTGCTTCTCTAGGGATGATAACAAATATTTCAAAAAATACTTCAAACTGTGATCACCAGTATTTATTTGGAAATGCTAACCAATAAGATATGGGAGCCAAGTATCGACTAGATGAAGGTTGGTCATAATATCTTTCCTATATGTGGATTCACCCAAATTTATGTCACACAACTGTTTATTAGTGAATGCCAAGGGGTTCCCTTCTTGCATTCACACAAATTCAAAATCTATGCCCGATGTATCACATTTCAAGACAAAAGGGCTTAGTGAAATCATACACTGTTGAGACATGTGTAGTACATGTGGCTTCCTTTAAAGTTGAAAATGCTTACTCAATGACCTCATTCCATACAAATGCATTCTTTTTAGCATGGATGTTAAGGGAATGATAATTCACCCATAATTCTTGACAAACCTCTTATAGTAGCTCGTAACTCCTAAGAAACCACATAGTCTCTCTAGGGTCTTGGGGCATGGTGAATCCTACATAGCCTTAATTTTCTTGGGATTCAATTGCATCCCATATTGACTGACAATGAGACCCAAGTATTATACCTTTGAAGTGCCAAAATCACATTTGGAATGTTTAAGGAACATTTGATGGTCCTAGAGGAGTTATAAGGCTCTGTCAACATGCTCCACATGGGATTCCCAAGTTTTGTTGTATATCAAGATATCATTGAAGAAGACAAGCAAAAAATTGTGTGGGGAGTTTTGAAAAATCATGTCCATGAGGCTTTGAAAGTTGGATGGAGCATTACAAAGTGCAAAGGGCATCACTAAAAAATCATAATGGCCTTAATGTGCGTGGAAGGCTATCTTAGGGAATGTCTATCTCTTTCATTCATATTTGGTGGTATCTTGAGCAAAGGTCCATTTTAGTGAATATATTGGCTCCGCGAAGCTCATCTAAGAGATAATAGATAAGTGAAATGGCAAATTTGTCTTTGATGGTCAACTTATTGAGAGCCTGGAAATCAAGACACATGCACCAACTACCTTATTTCTTTAAAACCATGACCATGGTTGATGAGTGAGGACTAGTATTGGGATGTATGACTTTGATATCCAATTAATATGATCTACAAATGGTGGGCCTATGGTCTGTCCATTTTGTCCACATGGATCCTTTGTGGAATTTGTATTTATTTCTCTATTCTTTAATTTGTTTACTGCTTGGTTTGCATTGCTTTTGGTCGCTAGACCAATGCCAACTAAGTTCCCAAACTGTGTTTATGGGAAGGGTTAGGCTCAGATTTCATTACATAGTGATCTTTGTGTCCAATACCAACAATGAAGGAAATGTTAAGTTGATGGATTTAGTCATCCAACAATGGAGAAAAATGCCCAGGGCATTAATTAAGTCAATCAACAGTGAAGGAAATGCTCAATGAACATATTTACTCATCCAGTAATGGAGAAAAATGTTGAGGGGATGAATTATGTCTCTTAGTAGTGAAGGAAATGTTCTATGGATGGATTTAATTGATCAACAATGGAGAAAAAATCCTATGGGATGAATTATGTTGACCAACAATTAAGGAAATGTTCTATGGATGAATTTAGTCGCTCAACAATGGAGAAAAATGCCGAGGCATCATTAGAACATTGAGTATGGTTTTTGTACTGCCGATGGGAAAAGGAAAAATGCCCAAGAAGTATGAAAACAATGTGTATGGCTTATGGGAAAAGAACAAACCAGCCAACAATCTAAATCGCAACCCAGAGAAGATTGAGCTAGTGAAGTTTGCATCTACTAACTAGAACATAAATTTCAAGCAGTAAATCTCAAACTAGAACCACAATAAACCTCCATAGAGAATATTACACCCACACAGTATAAACAACATAGATTTATCTTGCTTGGGAAATTCATTACAAAGGGTAAGCTATGCATGCTCATAAATCTCATGCATTGTTACTCAATAAAAGAAACGCAGATGGCCATGGCTTATAGATGCCTCCTTGCCTCCTTCCTCCACCAATATTCAAACGGCTTGCACTCTTCGAGCTCTCATCTCTGCAAAATTCCCAATTTCTCCTTACCTCCCCCTTGTTTACTACAACCTTCAGTTTTAATGGGATGCCTTTGGAAGGCTAACCATCACAATGGTTTGTTTCCACTTCCAATTTTGCCCAAAAAAGACTAAATAAAATAAAAATAAACATTACATGCTTATTACAAATTCACAAGAAGGTTTGACAAAGATCTGATTCAGATAACACCTCCCCATTTGAAGGCTTTTGGTCCCCAAAAGTTGGACCATTAAGGAGACAGAAGCACAAGGCCTCCATTTTCCTATCCATATCCACCATTCCATTGTTGAAGAAGGTGGCTTGTTTGCCCTTGTTTTGCTACTAGAGGAGTTATTCTTTCTCTCTCTTGATGTGCTTTGATGAGGTATGCCTTGCCACCCTTGATCAAGCGATACTTGTTTTCTCTTATGTAGAAGATAGCATCCCTATATCACAAGTATGGCCTACCCAACATGACCCCATAGGCATCCAATGGTGCAACTTAACATTCTACCTCATCAACATAGCTGACAATAATGGCAAACTTGATTTTACATCTTCGAGTGATTCTCATAACAATTTTCGCTTACAACCATACTAGTGAAAGAATAAATAATTGTATTAACCAAATGAGAGAATGAAAAAATACACATGATATACTCTACATGGTTGAACTAATGAGACATAGTAGTGATCTCTAGAGAGATGTGGACACACACTGACTGAAACAAGAGTGAACTGCCACCTAGTCCTAGTTAACCATCCATGTAGTCATCAATTAACTAGTCTAGAAAAGTGRAGTGGAGAGAACCTCATGCATGCACATGTTGTGTGCCCTCCAAGCCTCATGCATGTYAAGTGTGCCCTCATGGTGATGATCCCAAGGTGAGCATGCARCACTTGGTGATAATACTGAGGTTGCACTGCAATACTTGACTCCACTAGTSTAATTGATGTACAATTGAGTAATGACTGAATATATCGGACCGGRGGTACCCTCAACATAGACTAATAAATTTAGGAAAAGAAACATTGGGTGGGTGTGTAATATCTCCAATACCCTCCCTTATCACTACTAGGGAATATACAATGAATAAATCCCAACAAGAATCAATGTTGGGTACCCATTTTACGCAAAAAGTGGAATTTATGCTCAGTGAAAGTCTTTGTGAAGATGTCAATAGACTGTTTAGAGAAAGGACAATATTGAAAGTTGATGATCCCATCATGAATCAAATCTCTGATGTAATGCATGTGGATATCAATGTCTTTTGTTCTCTTTCGTTGCACTGGGTCTTTGCCAAACTTTAGTGTGCTCTAATTGTCAAACCAAATGATAGTTGGATGATGGATCTGGATACCAAGCTTAGTGAGGAATTTCTATAGCCAAAGTGCTTGAATGGTAATGTTGATCRCTCCTATGTACTCGACCTATCCYGATGACAAATCAATCAATGATTTGTTTTTACTCGACCAACAAAATGGGACTAGATCCCAAACTAAGAATGTATCCTGGAGCGGACTTGCAATCTATGCTATCGCCAACCCAATCTGAATTTGTATAGCTAATGAGGTCCAATGTACAAACTTATGCATAATGAATCTCATGACTGGTAGTACCCTTTACATATCGGAGGATGCACTTGGAAGCTTTCTAGTGTAGCTCATGTGGCTCCTACATGTACTTGAAAATTGCTCCTACTGCACATGAGATATTTGGACAGGAGTGAGTGAGGTAAAGAAGGCTCCCCACTAGCTGTTTGTACCTGGTGTGATCCACCAGTGGTGTATCCTCACCATCCTTGAGCTTGATCCCTAACAAGAAATGTATTTTTGTTGGTTTACAATTGATCGTATTGAATTGGACCAAGAAATATTTGGCACACTTTGCCCAAGACAGCTTGATTCCTGAATCAACCTGGTTGATTTCAAGACCAAGGAAGAAGTTTAATGGACCCATGTTGGACACTGAAAACATCTCATGTAATGCATTCTTGAGTGCAACAGTAACTAATTCTGAACTACCTGTGATTAATAGATCATCTACATATAGCACTAAAATCAACAGAGAGTCAAAAGTTCTCAACATATAAACATTGGGACTTGATTTACAACGAACAAAATTTTGAGAAAGTAAGTAAGAATCCATCTTAGCATACCATGTTCTAGGTGCTCGCTTGAGGTTGTAGAGTGAATTTTTGAGTTGGCAAACTAGAGAGGAGTCTTGCATGTACCCTTGT
Organism: Picea mariana; assembly: GCA_032191745.1. Lineage (NCBI taxonomy): Eukaryota > Viridiplantae > Streptophyta > Pinopsida > Pinales > Pinaceae > Picea > Picea mariana. Next base: position 51,000 of record JASDQU010736693.1, on the reverse strand, counting down.
AGTTGCTCCATGTATATCTCTTCTTTGAGATCTTTGTGAAGAAAGGCATTCTTCAAGTCCATTTGGTATATTTCCCACCTCCTTGTTGCTGTAATGGCGAGAGCTTACTAGATGGAGTCCATTTTTTTCTATTGGAGCAAATGTCTCATCATAATCAATCATGTGGACTTGATGAAAGCCCTTTGCCACCAATCTTGATTTGTACTTGGTCACAAGACCATTTGTCGCTTTCTTCATCATGTAAACCCATTTTCATTTGACAAGCAAAACCAAGTCTCGAGTCTGGTTCTCAAGGAGGGATTTGTACTCCTCCTTCATAACTACTTCCCAAAAGGGATTCCCTTCAACGTCTACATAGGTTTAAGGGCCTAAGGCTAGAACCATGTAGCAATGCATGAAAATTACAAGTTCCATGGTTGTGATTGCATGTGGTGCCTCCTCAAATTGGGATCTCCTCCTCCTCGGATCCACTAGATCCTCCACAAGATCACCTACTGCTTGTAGGGTGGACTGTGCCCATTTGGGTCTTAGATATGGATCTTTACATGCATGCTCATGATCTTTCGAATCTGATTCGGAAATCAGATATAAATGGCAGGATGCATCATCTCAGATATTTGGTACAAGAGGAAGTATATTGGTTTATGCATGTTGTTCATGAGATGCATGCATGGGGATTTCTTCAAACTTGACGCTCCTTTCAATGATCAACTTATATGTTGAAGGATCTATCAATATGTATCCCTTCAAACCCTCGGAATAACCCACAAAGATGCATTCTATGCTTTGAGGCTCCAAATCCTTCCTCTTCTCTAAACGTATGCGGGCCCATGCACGTGATCCAAAAAGGCGGAAATGATTCACTTCTGGTTTCCTGTTGCTCCAAGCCTCAAAAGGAGACATGTCTTTCATAGATTTGTGAGTAGATTGTTTTTGTATGTATGTGGCACAATTGATTGCTTCAACACAAATTTTGGAGGGAAGGGACTTTGCATGCAACATGCAACTTTCCATCTCTTTCAAAGATCAGTCCTTCCTCTCAGCTACCCCATTTTGTTGCGGAGTGTATGGAACTATGTGTTGTAACTAAATACCTGCTTCATCACAAAGATGTTGTACATTCTTGTTTACATACCCCCCCTCATTATATTTGTAGAGAATCTTGATCATCTTCCCAGACTGCTTCTCTGCATGCGCTTTGAAATCTTTGAGATGCTCAAACAGTTCGGATTTTTGCCTGAGAAAGTACATCCACGTGTGCTGTGACCAATCATCAATAAAAGTCAACACATATATGGAATTACTTATGGAAGGATGAGGGAAAGGCCCCATGAGGTCACTGTGAACAAGCTCCAATGAAGAGGGGGGCCTCCATGCCTTCCCTTTCTCAAATTTATTTTGCAGATGCTTGCCAAGAATACATCCTTGACAAACTCCATCAGAAAATTGTATGTTCGGCAAACCTTCCACCATCCCCTGTTTCCAAATTGTTGCATGTACCTGAAATTTAAGTGGCCATTGGCATGAGTTAGCAAAAATGTAGAATTTGATTTAGCAACAAATTTAGAGAATGTGTACAATCTAGATTTATGATCTACCTCACCTACAACAATTTTGGAATTGTCTTCCATGTCAAATATTGTCACATAATCTAGTGTGAATTCCACCCTTGTCCCTGTGCATGTATGTGTGATTTGGTACACAAAAGTAAATTGATAGAGTGTTTCAGAATGTGCAAGACATTCTCAAAACTTCCATTTTTGACTTCCATTCTCCCTTGTCCAAAGAGTTCTACGGGAGAGTCATCTCCTGTGAGAATGAGAGGACCTGTGCATGTTTTTAGAGATGAAAGGACATCTTCTGTGGCTGCCATGTGGTTTGATGCTCCTGAATCAATGATCCATGAATCTAGAGAAGAATTAATTGCAATTAAAGCATGCACATTACCTCAAGTTTACGATGCTCTTTCTCTCGGCTTCTTTTTGGCATTCTTGGGAATGCAGTCCCCAAAATTGTTTTGTTGGAGTGTATGCACTACGAGGTCAATGGTCTTCTTCATGCAAGAGGATTCAATATGATAACCACGATTGCAATAACTGTACTTTGATTTCCCTTGTGTTCCCTTTCCCACTTTAGAGTCAGACTATTCATTGAAAGGTTTGAATTTGCCTTCCTTTATTGGATCTGGATCCTTCTTTCCCTTTCCTTTCAGTTTGGATTTCGAGTTAAATTTGTTGCTCTCATGCACAACAAGTGCATGTGCTTTGGAGCTCTTGATTGATCCCATTTTGATGAGGCTCTTGTCTTGCTCATGGGTTAGGGACTCAATGGATATGTCCAATGTGAGCATTGTCCAAGTTGTACCTGACGTAATCCTTACTATATGAAATGTGGAGACAAAGACGACATATTCCAGACCCAACTTTGATAGAATAGTAAGAATTAATTGTTTTTCTTGCTTTGATTTATTGATCTCGCATCCTTTTAATTGAAGTATTAAGGATTTGAACTTTGTGAAGAAGTCTTGGACATTCTCAAAATTGTTTGGATCTAAAGAGTTTAACACAATCTTGAGCATGTGGTCGTGCATCTCGTCCTACTTTCCGAAGAGATCTTCCAGAGTTGTCCAAACCTCGTTTGGAGTAGTGGAAGATTCAATATGAAACAATAATTCGAGAGAGATGGACATGCAAATGAGACCGTAGGCCTCATCCATGTGGTTGAAGTAATTGGATTTCTTGATTGTTGATGTGGGTTTAATTTTTGTTTACATGGTTATTCGATATAAGCCTCTTCCTCTGAGAAGAAGAAAATTCTTTAGCTTCCAATTGAAGTAAGTGTATGGTGTAAGAAGGTCCGACGGTGAAAATTCCATTCTTTCTTATTGCTTCAATCTTTTGTACCTACAAATGATTGTTTGTGCACCTTCTTCCTAGCACATGTGGGCTTTGATACCGTGTGATTGGGTTGAAACATGCATAAAGAATCTAGCTAGAAACAATGATCAACAAACTTGCAAAGTTGAGAGAAGAATTGGAGAGAAAGAATAAAGAATTGTATGAACCAAATGAGAGAATGGAAAAATACACATGATATACTATACATGGCTGAACTAATGCACCATAGTAGTGATCTCTAGAGAGATGTGGACACACACTGACAAAAACAAGAGTGAACTGCCACCTAGTCCTAGTTAATCGGTCATATAGTCATCAATTAACTAGTATAGACAAGTGAAGTGGAGAGAATCTCATGCATGCACATGTTGTGCGCCCTCCAAGCCTCATGCATGTCAAGTGCGCCCTCTTCTCAATGATCTAAAGGTGAGTGCGTCCTCCTGGTGATGATCCCAAGGTGAGCATGCAACACTTGGTGATAATACTGATGTTGTCGTGCAATACTTGACTCCACTTGATCCAGGTGGCTTTGAGAATGCTAAAAAATTAGCAGTCTCAAATGATTATGAAAATGACTCCATTGTGTAGATCTCGACGAGAGCTTTCCAACACAACTTGAACGGACTCAAATGGACATTGTATGAGGAAGATATAGCCTTATGAAGTTTTGGCCAAACATGGAAAATGATGACAAGGCTGACACATGGCATCACTGGAAGGATGACATGTGGTAGTACAAATGGACATGTGGCAGTACAGATGTTGATATGGCACTACACAGATGTGACACATGGACTGTACATATGCTTACATGGATTGTACGAATGTTGACATGGCACTGTACGGATAATAACGCGGTAGTACGACAACTAGCATGGCAATACGACAAGTTGATGTGGCAGTACGACAGGTTGATGTAGCGTTCAGGTAGCGCTGACTGTGCAACATATGTGGCAGGGTGACTGTACAATAATTGTGCGTCCAAGTGGCCGAATCAGAAGGTGACACATGGCTCAATCCGAGCGTGTCACGTGGCACCCTCCATCGAGCTAAAAAGGCCTTATCCTTCTAGAATCATCATCGAAGGGAATCAAACCTCCGACTTCCATGCTAATAACCAATAGTTTTGACCGATAGACCGCAAGATAGTACTTAATGTGATTAACCAACAAAATACCATTTAAAGTTAAGTTGGTCGACGATTTGTGAAAAGATTGGGCGACGAGTTCAATCCCGCGACCTATTCGCTTACAACACAAGCTCTTTGCCAACACGTCACCAGAAGTTCGTTGGAATGGAAGCGTCCCAATTTTTATTTAAAGTGATTTGTTATAACAACCACCAAATAGGGAGGTACTTGGATTCGACCCCACAACCTCTGCCCAATATTCCAACATCCTAATCATTGCACCAATATGTGCATTTATTAAAGCCCGTCGGGTATCATGTATTAAAGTTTTATTTAATGTGCCATTAGGAATATAGTGGGTTGGGTGGAGTTTGAACTACCGACCTCCTCTATAAAATCCCAATGCTTTTTCCATTGCGCCAAACATGGCTATGTTGTCAAGAAATCGAAGCGAGTTGATTTTGTCATGCTGYATTTCTGGGCCATTGAACATTTTTGGGAGATAGACGATATTGTTTTGTGACAAAACTATGGGCCAAGTTCTATTGTATGAGAGTGCTCATGTGCCAAGGAGCTCAAARCAGAGTTTTTTTTGTATGTTGTAATTCAATGCCATTGAGCATCTATGGAACTCTAGAGTGTTTACAGTCAAAAGTTTCAATTTTTCGAGGCGAAGCCGATAGTGACATCCACACTTGAGTTCTTTGTAGCAGATCAGAAGGTCCTTATTGAGAGAGCCTTGTAAGTCCCAGGATGGGACAATGAGCCACATGTTGTGAGACCACTTTGAGAAGGAGGATAACCACTTTATGTGAAAGCCTTATGCCTTGTAGACCAGTCCCAGGTTGGGAGAATGAAGTCTTTGCAAAAGAAGAATTAATGAAGCGGTTCGTAGATTAAGCGAGCCCAGAGACGTAGCCAAAAGATTTGGTGAACTCCGTTAACAACTTGTGTAATGTGCCATTTGACTTGTTGTTGTTCTTACTTCACTTCATTTCAACATTTTAATTCCGCAAGTTAATTGTACAAATTAATGAAGTTTGGTTAAGTAAGTGGATTAACATAATAGATGCAAATAGTTAGCAATGGTCATAATTTCAAATCGGGTTGGATGTTAATGTATACTTATGAGTTAAATTGACATCTAAGGATTTTCAGATCACCATTAGTCTAATTGACGTATAATCGAGTAATGACTGAAGAGGAGGTGACACCCTTGTCTAGGGGAGAATATCTCTAACCAGGGGCACCCTCAACATAGACTAATAAACTTAGGAAAATAAATACTAGGTTAGTGTGTAATATCTTCAATACAAACAAACTTACAAAATAAAAGAAAATACTTCAGCGTATATGTTGGATGCAGAAGGAAATCAATGCCATAAAAAGCCAATTCCATACGATAATAACCCCAACATAGCCTCTTGCCACATCGATGCTACTGTATGCCACATCAACTTGTCCACATGGACAATTGGCTTGCAAAACCAGGTACACCACTACACGTGTCCCTCCCCTGTTGGTGTCCCTCCCCTGTTGGTAATGAGACAACTGCTATGGGTTTTTAATTTGCCTCTCCATACAAGTTAAGACTTTGTGAACTCGTCATGATATAATCCGTAAATTAAAAATGTATCTATAATGATATCCTCACAAAACCAAAAGACTTCTCCTACATGCAAAACTTCAAAGAAGCTCCCCATGTGACCACTATTTCAACACCATGTAGCAACAAATTTCAATCCCGATATTATTTACAATTACCAATATAGGTGAAAACATTGAACAATATAAAGTGACCATTAGGGATTGGGATGGAACAGAAAACGCAGCAGCCACTCATCGGTTCAGTGGGCTGCTGAAGGAAAAACCAGAAGGCAGTTTATTATGTTATGTTTTTGTTTCATGTTTGGAGTGCAAGTAATGTAGGCGTAATGGCGTATCACAGCACCTTTGGTTAGCTTACCATGGCAATATGCAATCATGGGTTTGCCATTTCTAGGTGCTCAGATAAACATCAATACAACGCCCTTAAATTAGTCGGGCTGCGTCCTTTCAGGCTTTTTGGCAGGACTTGTATTGGACATGCTACCATTTTGAATATTTTATGAGCATATTGCACATTTAGGGTTTTATGTTGTAGGTTGTGTTTCATTTTGGTTTCTTTTTCCTGTTCCATTGAAACATAAATTACATACAGAAACATGTTATGAATTTAAGGAAATAAATTATTGCCATACGATTTCTTTTTCTGTATTTTCTTGCATTTAACGTTTTGTTTCCACTGGCGAAATTTGCTGTGTGAATATCTTTAAGGTATGTTTAAATGTTTTTTTTTTCTTGTAGATCTTGGAGAACGGTTTCTGTCTTTGCTTGGCTATTATTTTCTTTTGCCGGTTTTTCTGCCTTCTATGTAAAGTGCAGAGTAACCGACTGTCAAACGCAGGTAATCTTTATAATAATTTTCTTTGTATTTTTACGAAAGCACCCAGTTTTTACGAGTAGGATCTCTTGCAACATGTCTACTTAGGGTTTGCTCAAATAAAACCATCGCGCGGTGCGTTGAGAATCAGAACTCCCGCCGACTTTTTCAAGGTTTTGGTTTTTTAATGTCTATTTTAATGAAATGGGTTGTATAGTAAATTGATTAATAACTAAGTTTTAATGGTTAGGTTCAATGTTTTGAGTTTTAGGTAGGGGATTTGGGGGTCGTTTTTCTGGGCTGGTTGTTTCTATAACTTGTGTTATTTCATGGCTGAGTAGATTCTGTGTTGGAAATGAGGTGCACAGTGATTTGATAAATAATTAAGTTTTACGGATTAGGTTGAGTTGTTTGTCTTTTATGAAGGATTTGTGGCCTAGATTCTCTAGGCTACTTGTTTCTATTATATATATTATTTGATGACTGGATATATCTTTTGGTTTTTTTTATCTCGATTATATATTTTATAATTGTTTCTGTTACATATGTTATTAGATGACTTAGGTAGATGCTTTGGATTGGTTGTCTCTGCTACATATTTTATTTGATGACTTTTTGTAAATTCAACATCGCAATGACTTTGTTAGATCCAACATCACAATCAACACCTACAAAGTTTCAGATTTACACTGACAACTTTCGATCAATCCAAAGGAAAATCTAAAATATTCTCAAAATTTTCATTCAACATTGCATTAATAGTAATTTTTTACAAACACCTGTAGGAAGCTTGCACCTCTCAGCCAAGAAAAAAATTAACCAAGGCTATTCGCATTCTAGCCACGTAATAGAAGCATATTTTTTTTTTTTAAATTGGAACTTAATTTTTTTCCTCTTTCCTTGTAACCCTCGGCCAAATCAAATAGCCCTCGAACGTCAATTTGAGGGGACTGTAATATACACTGCAATTTTATAGAAAGAGTTCTTACTGTTCATTGATCATTTTCGGTGATTGAAGGATATCATTGGAAAGTTGCTCTACTTGTCGACTCCTCAACACGATCAGGAGTGGGTCAGGATAGACAACGGTTAGGAAGTGACCATATTGGGATCGGCATGTAGCCCTAAACCTAGCTACCTTTGGGCTTAAAATTAAGCAAAATTGGGAGACATGTAGCCTTTAACCTAACTATCTTTCTGCTTAAAAATAGACTAGAGGCTGCATGTAAAGTGGGCGGGGAGGAGTGGCAGAGATAGGGGAAGCAGCAGCAGAAAAGATAAGGCTGCTGTCACATCCAGATATGGGCTAGGAGATGGATCGTATATTGCCATGGATAGGGCACAAGACCTCCAGAACTTTGCTGTTCTATGTAATTTAAACTCCCTTTCAATTTCCTTCCCAAGTAATATATAAATCTGGATTTTTTTTCTAACCAAAAAAGGTTTTCCCGAGTTCATAACTTTGAGCAGTTTGAGGTGGGTGTTTATGAATGTTGCTGCATTGTTCTTCTGTGATGATCTTATGCTCAGTGTTTGCATTCTGTGGGACAAAACATGCATGGTTTAATAGCAAATGGATGTTGTAGCAGTTTGGTTGTAAGCCTTCTCAAAGAGATATTATGGATCAATCTTAACAGAGTAGAACTTTGTTTCTTTGGGACAAAACATGCATGGTTTGGCTCTGTTTATTTTGAGAAATCCGTTTAAAATCCATAGGAAAACTTTGAGCAGTTGAGGTGGGATGTTTATGAATGTTGCTACATTGTTCTTCTGCGATGATCTTATTTATGCTCTGTTTGCATCCTGTGGGACAAAACATGAATAGTTTAATAGCAAATGAATGTAATAGCAGTTTCGTTGTAAGCCTTCTCAAAGGGATAATATGGATCAATGTTAACAGAGAAGGAAATTTGTTTCTTTGGGACAAAATGTGCATGGTTTGGCTATATTTATTGCGAGAAATCTGTTTAAATTAGGAAATTTGTTTCTTGGGACAAAACATGCATGGTTTGGCTCTGTTTATTTTGAGAAATCTGGTTAAAATTCATAGTAAAACTTTGAGCAGTTGAGGTGGATGTTTATGAATGTTGCTACATTGTTCTTCTGTGATCACTGATGATCTAATGCTCAGTGTTTTCATTCTGTGGGACAAAACGTGCATAGTTTAATAGCAAATGAATGTAGTAGCAGTTTGGTTGCAAGCATATTTAAACTTTCAGCAGTTGAGGTGGATGTTTATGAATGTTTCTACATTGTTCTTCTGTGATCACTGATGATCTAATGCTCAGTGTTTGCATTCTGTGGGACAAATCTTTGGGACAAAACATGCATGGTTTGGCTCTGTTTATTTTGTGAAATCCGTTTAAACTCCATAGGAAAAATCTTTTTTTCTCTGAAATTTTTTTGGATCACAACATTATTACTCTGATGTGTACTCTCGAAAATATTTCCAAATCACTCTGATAGGTAACATGGCAACTTTGTATCTTTGTTAACATCACAACTCTGTATCTTTGTTAAAGAAGGAAAACTTGCGATGTTACTTACCAGAGTAAGATACAAAGATGTGATGTTACTTATCMGACCAAGATAAGTATCTGAAGAATGTTTTGATGATAACGTTGTGGTCTATAAAATGTAGTGATTTGAAATTTTTTTTCCAGGTCACATCATTTTCATTAAAACCTTTTCCAGCTTTGCATTGTACTCTGATATGTAACATCAGAACTTTTTCCAGATCACAATTACTCTTTCTCTGATATGTAACATCAAAACTTTTTGAAGATCGCAACATATCACATTGTGAGATCGCAGTGATATATTGTGATCTGCAAAAGGGTTGTGATTTCGAGTAATATACAAAGCTGGAAAAAGTTTTGATAATATTGTTGAGCTCTGGAAAAACTATTTCCAAATCACAACGTCATTACTTTGATGTGTGATATCACAACTTTGAATCCTTGTTAAGAAAGGAAAATCTACGTTGTCTCCCTAAGGAAATTAACTTGTACTCTTCAAGCGTAGAAGACAGATAACAGATTTGGGTAATGTTTTGTTTTTTCCAACAATTTAGTTTTTAGTTGTTTTCTCATGGTTGACTTGACCTATCTTATTCCTATCCATAATGATCATGGCTGCAATAAGCATTTTTGTCATATTATGAGTTTATACGCTGCACTCGCTTATGCCAAGAATAAATCATATAGCTTTTATTAAAAAAGGAATTGTTTAACCGTTTTATTTTTTGATCTATTTTATTACTACTAAAATACTACTCCCAAAAGAAATTTTGCCCATTCCCTTGAACTTATTGATGGCATTACGTTATAAAGATAGGTTAAGAGAATTTGAGGGCCACCGTTTGTCATTTTGATAATTATTAAATATGTTTAGTTAATTAATATTTTGATAAAAATGTCAAAATTTGGTTCAATGAACTATAAATTTTATACATATTCTAAATATTCTATTTTTTTCTGATCAATTTTTGTTCAATTTTATTAGGGCAAAATGACTTAAATTGTTGGGAGTGTATAATCTAAATGCTCTATGTTTTTTTCACAATATTACACACATTAATGTGTATATCATTGTATTAATGTATAACCTTAAAATAAAGCTAAGACTTTACCAAAATTATATTCAATTAAATTATATTCCATTCAAATAAATCGGAGACTTTACCAAAATTATATTCAATTTGAAAGTATTGAATCATTATCCTTTTATCTAAATGTATAAGGAAAATTTATTCTTTCAAAAATATAAATTCATGTTTTGGAGCATTGGTAAACTACACTCACATAGGTGGCACTCCGAGTACTCGAAGCGGATGAGCAAAGTAATGGTGCAACAAGGCATTATGGCCCTTGGTGTGAAGGGTAATAGCTCAATGGAAGTAGGACGATAAGAACATGAGTGGGTTTATGGCTCATCTAGAGGGGACTTGGCTCGGTTGTTATTCTACAATGGAGGAGCTAATCTGCTTGACAATGAGGGCATTCAAAGTTTTAAAACTTCAAAAGGGTCCCTATGATTGGGTTTCTCATTGGTGTGGTGGAAATTGGTTGAGAGTGTCTCGTTGGTGGTTCCTTGTGGTTTTGTTGGGATTGTTTGTTAGGGTTCCTGTTTGGATGTGGCCCTGTTTCTCTTGTTGAGCTCATGGTCTGGGGGAGACACCCTCTTCTTTCTTAGACAAGGAATTAGAACTATTCATTGGTTAAAGTTTTCGGTGAATTTGAGGGGATCCTTTAGGGGTTGGCTTCAATTGGAGTTTATAGTTTGGTTGGTGGCTCGGTTTTCTCTGTGTCCTTGTCGACTTTCCATTACTAGGTTCATTGGTTGGGCCATAGGCCTTTGCTTTGTCCCTTGCTTGATCCTGGTGGTATTTTTTAGTGGTGAGGATTATTCGAGTTCCGTATTCAAGATTTTTTGATCCCCTCTCCCACTGGTCTTAGGGCCTTTGCATGACATGGTGGATCACTCTTGCGTGGATGTTCCAAAATCTAATTTGAGGGGTTATAGGAGAAGGCGACTAAATGCATCTCGACTTGCTCCCAGTGAGGCACCAATCTTCTTGATTACTGGAGCCAAAAGGAAAAAACAACCTTTCAAATTGTTGATGAATGCAGCTATGTGAGACATTCTCCAGCTTACAAACCTATGAGGTGTGGATCATTGCAGCTATGTGAAGTCTTTCTCTCAGCTTACAAACCTGAAAGAAAGCCCTTAAGAAGGGTACATGGTTCTTGCCTGAGACAGAGCTAGGAACGTAGAGATGACCTCCATTCAGAGAGTGAGAAGAACTCCAGATGATTATCCAATGGGAAAAACGATTTAATGAGTTGGACGTGCTTGTGGCTGAGCACAAGGTGAACGTGTGAAATCTCAAAGTGTTGGGTACATCATCATGTGAACATAGATAAAGATGATGTGTTAGCCTCCTCTGAGCAAGCAAAGTTGACGAGAAAACTCCAAATGATTCTCCTGTGTGAGGCAGTGGAAAATAAGATTTGTAGAGTAAACGTGCATGTGGATGAGCACAGGGAAACGTGCGAAGCTTTGGTTCTTATGTGTAATGCAGTGAGCTAGAGCTACGACATCCTTTTGGATGTGCCCCGGGTGGATGAGCATTAGTGGGTGTATCGGATCCTTTGTTATATGTTGTTAAAGAGTCAGACCTACCTGTAACCCTAATTGTTATGTAAAGGGTATAGGTCGACCCCACCTTAATGTGATTAATAATAAATGTAAAAGATAATTAATATGGTTAATATTAATTATAATAATAATTACGTCGAAAGATGTATACCTATTGGAGATAGGCACAATTAATCACCTTTTAATCTAAAATTCTAATATGATGGCTAACAATTGAAGATGCTGACATATTCTTAGTCGTCCTCCCAAATCAATGAATGTGATTTACTCTTCATAACTTCCTTGTATTTTTTAATGCATCAGTTAACCTGTTTACTTTTTAACATTTACCTAATCATATTAAGAAATTATTGTACCACCATATGATTGCCATGTTTAACTGATTAACCTTTGGAATTACCACATTTAAGATTAACTTTTGGATTTCCTCAACTTTATGTGCGTTTCAGTTGTCTGTGCGTTTCAATCCACCAGAGTGCTATCCGTTCTTTGACTTTTGGAGTTCACCAGCCGCAACACTAGACACTTTGTGGYTGTGCTAGTAATAATAAATAATTATAAAGTGACTTAGAGAGGTCGACCCTTTTGAGCCAATAGACGTCTTTGTTGATTGGACAATTCTAATATAAGTAAGGGATGATTCCCCATTGTGGAATCATATATTTCTTGTGAGTTTGGAAATTTCAGCAAGTACATCTCTACTTGGGAAAAGGTGTGCACCTCTCTTGGGCGCTAGAGTTTTAGTGTTTGAAGCACCCTCTTGTGTGCTAGGGTTTATCTTGGTGGAGGTCTTTCTCTTGAAGAATATAGCAAAGGATTTGGCTGGGTTTTCTTCCCTTGTTGAGAAGGGTTTCCCATGATACTTCTTGTGTTCTTGTGCATGGTGTTTCTTCTTGTGATCTTGGTTGCTGCGACATTATTGTTTATGGTTAAGTGAAATGCTAAAAATGAAATGAACTTCATGCTTAGCCTAGCTTATGAAAAATCAACATGGCATCAGAGCATAGGTCTTGAAGAACCCATTGCACAAGCATCTACTAATCTCCTCTCTCTTCTGTAGAACTTGAAGAACCCATTGCACAAGCATCTACTAGTCTCCTCTCTCTTCTGTAGAACTTGAAGAACCCATTGCACAAGCATCTACTAGTCTCCTCTCTCTTCTGTAGAACTGTACGACCCTCCCAAGGTTTCCAGAAAATCTGTACGTCTCTCCTTTATGAGGTGTTTCAGCCCTTAACACTTGAACGTTGAGGCTAATTTCGGCGTAGGAGAGTACGGCCTCTTCCAGCGCATCTCCAGAGACTCTCAGAGTGATGTTTCAAGCATTTGAAATTTTGGCCCTAGGGTTTCTAGGGTTTCTCTAATTTTTTATAGAAATTTTAGAATTAGGGTTTTTGCAAACTCATTGAATGAGATCTTCAGCTCATCAATGTTCTCCTATCTCTCAAAGGCTTATTGTTGGCAGTCATAAGTCCAATAAAACCTAAAAGTGCTAACCTAGCCTAGTCGTTAGGTTTTCTAGTCTAGTTGACAAAGGGTTGTGAAGAATCTAAAATTATGATGAACAAAAACTATGATGGAAGATAAGTTTGATGGATCAAACAAACTTCAAAGCTCTTGAAAGACAAGACTTCAAAGGAAGACTTATTATGGGTAATACAAAATGGTTTACTAGAGACAACTATCAATGAATGGAAGGAAGATGATGTCAGGACAAGGAAGCTAATCACCTACTCAAGCCCTTACATTGAAGGGTCAGCTTCAAAATAACAAAGATGAGAAAAGGTGACACCGTGACTATCTTCTTCATAAAGATCTCAGAGGATAGAGATCAACCAAGAGTCATTGGAGAAATCATATCAGCATCCTCAGGTATGCACTTGTATATATTATTTGTATCATTGTCATGAGTGAAATTGCAGGAGGAAGGAACCTTTGCTGAAGTCATGGATCCAAAGGGATCTCAGTGCATTAAGAGAAACAACACACTCAAAGTAAAGACTCCAGGTTTGATTGTTGTAATTGTCATTCCTCTAACCTATATTTCTAAAAGTTTGTTACATTACAAGTAGGTGTTGTAGTTGTAACAATATTCCTTAAATTGTTTTGATTCTAGAAATGGACTCATTATTCTCCTTTAGGAGATATTCTTGTGTTGGTTCTTTTTGTTTTCTTGTTCCAGATAGGTTACAAGAAAAGAAGATATGCTTATCCTTTAGAGGGAGTCACTTGACTCAGAAGGAGCCAAAACCATTTGAGAAAGAAGAAGAATAGAATCATCATTGAATGCTACAAAGCATGATCAAAATCTTTCTAGGATTCCATGAGCAGAAGCATGCATGACACAGTATATGTGCAGAACAAGAGTCTTCACCAGACTTTGAAAAACATAACTCTCGAAGATGTCTTCACCAGAATGAAGCCTGAGATTGAACACTTCAGGTTATTTGAGTGCCCAATGTATTTTTAGGTGCCCAAAGAGAAGAAGTCCAAGCTAGATCCTTTAGGAAGAAATGATACAATGAATCTTCAAAGACATCCCTAGTCAGAGATAGATTGAGACAAGCAGAGATGTTGTCCTTGAAGAAGAGACGGTTTTGTTTAAAGACCCAGAGAATCTCAGATAGAGATTGACAGTGAGACAATACCTTCTCCCCCTTCAACAATTCAGAGGGAGACATACATTACTCCAGGTTATCCAATTTCTCTAGTTGATATGTTAAGAGATATTGCAGTAGGGCATAAAATGCCTACCTAGACTCACTCTGCAAGAGGTAGAGAAACATACAAGGCTCTCAAGGCACATTTTGAGAAAGCAAAAGAGATTTTCGAGCTATTCTTGAGTCATGAGCCACTTCATTGACGCCGAGACTCCTTGTCTTAGAGAAGCAAGAAGAGAACCGATATGGCAAGATGCCATAACATAAGAATACCAGTATATCTTAAAGAATGATGCATAAGATAATATTTAGGGATTAGAAAGGGAAGTCTATGGTAACTTCCAAGTGGATCTATATGATCAAGCATGCAGCAGATGAAAGTGTCAAGAAATACAAAACGAGATCTATAGCCAGAGGTTTCTCACAAACAAAGGGAGTTTTCTATAATGAGACACTTGATCCAATGAACCTAATATACTTCCATCCGTACTATCATCCATGAGTTGGAAACTATATCAGATAAATAGATTCTTGATGAGCTTGGATTTCAGCAAGAGTATTGTTGATCCAAACCTATATCGTTACAGTGTGGTGACGAGAGCCTGATTTTGACGACTTACTCATAAAACCTTATTGTTGGATAGAAGCAATACTTGACTTCTAAAAATCGAGATGAAGAATCTGAGTATGATGCACAACCTCTTGGGACAAGAAGTATGATAGAAGACCAATGAGATTTTCCTGAATCAAGAAAAATATACAGTGAAAATGGACACAATGCAAAATCCACCATGATGGATTTAAAGAAGGAAATTGATGATGATTCAGACGAGACTGATCCACAACTGATTGGATCATTGATGTATCTGGTTAACACCAGACTTGATTCATACCACACAGTGAATGTGCCTAGTCATTTCATGAGTCAACCAAGACGGACTCACTAGACAACAACAAAACATGTATTGAAGACACAATTGGATATGGCCTGAGATATGCCTCCAATGTGAACTTGAGTTTGCAGGATATGCCGATTCAGATTGAGCAAAAAGTACAGTGAACCGGGAGAACACATTCGGTTGATGTCCTACTGTGAAGTTTTCCATGGTTTCCTGATGTAGCAGGAAACAAAACTCTGTGGCCTTGAGTACCACAGAGGTAGAGTGTATAAGCATCCAGTGTGCAAAGCAATGTGGCTTCACAAGCTTTTGACAAATTTACTTGACCATGCGATGGATCCTATGATGATAACCAGGAGCCGTGAGTAAAGCTCCTTGAGAACCCAGTGTTTCCTGATGGATCGAAATACAATGAGACGAAGTATCCTTATTTCATAGATATGATGCAGAGGAAAATCGTACACATGCAGTACCTTCCTACACGAGCAGATTGCAGATATCTTCACCAAATTAACTTCGTGAAGAATGGCTCCCCAATTGAAAGGGAGTGTCGATAATTCCAGCCAAGACAAAATTCAAAATACATCCACGTGAGGCTTGGCATGATGAAGAATGTCTCCCTAGCTGAGAGGGAGTGTTGATGAATGCAGCTATGTGAGACATTCTCCATCTTACAAACCTGTGAGGTGTGGTTCATTGCAGCTATGTGAAGTCTTTCTCTCAGCTTACAACCTTGAGAGAAAGCCCCTAAGAAGGATACATGGTTCCTGCCTGAGACAGAGCTAGGAACATAGAGATGACTTCCTCCATTAAGAGAGTGAGAATAACTTCAGATGATTATCCAGTGGGAAAAACGATCTGATGAGTTGGACGTGCCTGTGATTGAGCACAAGGTGAACGTGTGAAATCCCAAAGTGTTGGGTGCATCATCATGTGAACATAAATAAAGATGATGTGTTAGCCTCCTCTGAGCAAATAGAGTTGACGAGAAAACTTCAGATGATTCCCCTATGTGAGGTAGTGGGAAAGCTCTGTAGAGTGGACGTGCTTGTGGATGAGCACAGGTCAACATGTGTAGCTTTGTTTCTTATGTGTAATGCAATGAGCCAGAGCTATGACATCCCTATGGATGTGCCCCTGGTGGATGAGCACTAGTGGGTGTATCAAATCCTTTGTTATATGTTGTTCAAGAGTCCGACCTGCTTGTAACCCTAATTGTTATGTAAAGGGTACAGGTCGGCCCCACCTTAATGTGATTAATAATAAATGTAAAAGATAATTAATATGGTTAATAATAATAATAATAAATAATTATAAAGTGACTTAGAGAGGTCGGCCCTGTTGAGCCAATAAACGTCTTTGTTGATTGGACAAGTTTAATATAAGTAAGGGATGATTCCCCATTGTGGAATCATATCTTTCTTGTGAGTTTGAAAATTTCAGCAAGTACATCTACTTGGGAAAAAGTGCACTCCTCTCTTGGGAGCTAGAATTCTAGTGTTTGAAGCACCCTCTTGTGTGCTAGGGTTTATCTTGGTGGAGGTCTTTCTCTTGAAGAATATAGCAAAGGATTTGGCTGGGTTTTCTTCTCTTGTTGAGAAGGGTTTCCCATGATACTTTTTGTGTTCTTGTGCATGGTGTTTCTTCTTGTGATCTTGGTCGCTACAACATTATTGTTTATGGTTCAGTGAAATGCTATAAATGAAATGAACTTCATGCTTAGCTTAACTTATGAAAAATCAACACAAATGAAGTTTTCTGTTGAGATAAAGCAAAAGTAGATGCAATGGAGGAAATTGTTCTAAAAAACAAAAACATGTGGTGAAAGAGCAAATTCAAATGGACTTTGAGGGGTGGTTCTCTGACTCTAGTTTCTCTAACACCAAGGTCTTTAGAGCCACTGAGAAACACTGGCTCACCAAGGCCCTCATTGCCTAAGTGCTTGAGGAACATAGAGCTCAACATTAGGAATTGCTAAACAGATTCATGTTGTTTGAAGCCAAGTTTGAGGACGTTACATGGTAGTATTTGGTATCTAAATTAAGCTGGAAGAAAGACATGTCAATGATAAGCAGTATGAAACAAAAGAAAAAGAGACCCTAGACTCCCAGGGAACCTCTTCTAATCCAATCATCATTGAAGAGAATACAAAGCAGGACATCAACATGGGAGCCCCTAATCTGCAACAACCAAGGTCTCCAAGCCCTTCGTGCCAGGATTGACAAGTCTCTTGTTGTTCCCCTCTACAGTGACCTTGTGTTATCACTCTATGTCGTCATGCTTTCTTGTGTTATATGGTTGTTAGTTTCATTGTCTTTTTGGAACTATTTTATTTTATACGTGTCTCTTGACCTCTGTAAACTAATTAGGCATAGTCATGGCAACTCTAATATTTTATGGATGCTACTTTGAAGCTCTTTGTGGTTTGGTTTCCTTTTTGATAGGTGTAAGGTCTTCGGTTAGAAGGGCGCGGAGACCCTTGCCCAAGTCCTTAAGGAGACAAAACTTGGGGTTGCTTCAACATCCAAGTGTTGCACTAGTTGGGCAAGTGGGTGCCTTGGGCATGCGAATGCACCAAGGGACTTGCCCAAGTATGAAGCGACCAAGAGAAGGGGCATACAAAAGAGGTTGGGGTGCACCGACATGAGGAACACACCAAGGATAGGGCGTGTCAGTCCCAAGAGACGTGTCAGTTGATGGGCACACATGTTTGTTTAGGTGCATTGGGTGCACTGATTCGTTTGGGCACGTTGGTTCGTGATGGTGATCTTTGAAGTCCATATAAGAGAACAAGGGCGCACAACCAAGGGACACAGATTGGCACAACAGGGACATCAAGATCAACTCTGTTAGTATGAGGCAGACTTGGACGAAGAGGGGCAAGCTCCCTCAAGGAACCAAGTCGCTCCACATGGGAAGACTTGTGCTGCCTTGAGGTGATTCTATGGACAAAGTTGGGGCAACCTTCTTTTGGGTTGAGTTTGGGGGAAGTCTTGTTGCAGGTCTAAATGAGGCATGCTAGGAGATAAAACCATAGGTCTGTGTGAAATCTTGCAACTGAGAAGAGACGGTGAGTCTATGGTGGATGCACGTTTGGGGTGCTTCGCAAAAGTT
The DNA here is from genome assembly GCA_032191745.1 of Picea mariana. Classification (NCBI taxonomy): domain Eukaryota; kingdom Viridiplantae; phylum Streptophyta; class Pinopsida; order Pinales; family Pinaceae; genus Picea; species Picea mariana. The sequence goes on along the minus strand of JASDQU010736693.1, from coordinate 32,719 downwards.
GCGAAAGATGTTACGAAGGATGAGTCTTGGTGTGACGAATTTGTGTATGAGTGTTTTGGCGAGGCAAGGCAAGTGACTTCGTCCAAGTTGTAAACTGAGTTGGTAGTGCTCATATTGTAATAGTTTTGCAATAATAAGACTTAGCTGGGTAGTAGGAACTATTTGTGGCACCCTCACTATATCTGTGTTTCTCTTGTTTGTTTTGCATGTGTTCTCTTCGTTTCATGGATGTATGTTTATATATGACTAAGTGTTAAGTTGTTAACAATTGTCTAAGTATATAAGAGTTGCACTAGAATAGGAGTATGACTCGTCTGTAGCCTAGGACAAAGTATGGGTATGCTCTAGGTGAAGAGGCGTAGTCCAGACAAAGTGTCGTTGGTGTTGCCAAGCCACCAAGTGAGAAACGTCGAGATGTCACACGCCCTTAAGAGGTGCACGATCTCAATATTCGGGTAGACACAGTGGGGACATGACAGAGGGTATCAGAGCTTGTTTGTTGTAGATTTTGATGAAGAGTTGGTGCGCTCTTCACCGCTATCTTGACGATAAATGGTATCAGAGATTGTTCGTCGTAGATTTTGAAGAAGAGTTGGTGAGCTCTTCACCACTATCTCGATGATAGATGATATCAGAGATTGTTCGTCGCAGATTTTGAAGAAGGCTTGGTGAGATCTTCACCACTATCTCGACGATAAATTGTAACACCCCTGTTTTCCCCAACTTGTAATTATTCATGATTAATGATTTCCATACCATGGCATGCAAACAATGTAAATGCTTTATTATTTAAATTGTAACTGCCAACTAGCTGACTATGGGATGAAGCCTTAAAGTACTGGCCATGATTACACTAGAGGAAAGAGTGATGAAACCTAGAGAAGGGGATCATCATGCTAAGATGACCCAATCCTTTTTGCTGAATGTATTTGATTTGGAAATATTCAGTTATTTTCCTTAGCTCTGATTTTAAGACAAATCAATTAATGAGAAGAGGGTTGGTAGTTGAACAACCAACCACCCTTAATGAATGGAGGTATGGTGGGTTTCCCTAGGTGACATAAACTGTCAGCTAGAGGACAACAGGAAGGAACACCACGAGTCCCCATGATTAACCCACGAGCTCCCTTATGACAGAAGAAACAAGGTACAGGTTGAGAACCTTCCAAAGGGATTTCAGGCAAATGAGAGTCTTGGTCTAATAGAGAAGAGAGCAGGAGGGATAGGTCAAAGAGGAGGAACTAGGGAGGAGTTCTTAATAGAGGTCGGAGAAGAAAAAGTACAAGAGAGCCCTAGGTGGGGGCTACGAAACATGAATCTCAAGCATAATTTGGTTACAGGGCTAGTTTGAAATCCTAGATCCCAACATGAGTTGATAAGGCTGCGAGCTTGATGCTCGAGAATATCCGATAAACCTCGTAAAGGCTTGGGCTAGGTGGGTACGAGAAAATATTGACTAGAAGTGGTATGAAGGAGAGTAACCTGCACCTGTTAATCTCCCCGAGGACCTGAGAGAAACTCCCTGGTGGTATCATGGCTTGCCATGGGGGTGGCCTGCTGCCGAAGTTATTGAGCAAGCAGAGCCTATGGTTGGGTGGAAAGGTTAACACCCACAGTCGATTGGTTGGTTGTAATTTGTAAACAAATAATTACTTTTATGCTTTGTGTAATTAAATTGAAATGAATGGCTTGATGCATGTACTTGTGCTATGCATATGTCGGTATCAATACTTGCTCCTTTGGCATGTTCATGTATCTGATATCACTATAGCCCTGTAGGAATGATGTAGGTCTCACATCTTTGAATACTAACCTTTTAGACCAATTAAAGGGTGGAAGGTCTATAGGATGCAAAGTATGCATTGAAAGCACAAGAGTATGAGGGAGTCTAATCTTAAACTCAATAGACTGATACAGTGCAAGGCTGCAGGTTTGCTAAGTCCGAGTTAACAACCACTAAGTCAAAGTTAACAACCACAACTCCTCTGATCTCAATGTTGAGCCAATGAGACTCAACAACCGTCGATTCCCGATTTGGAACGAATCCCAACCGTTCAAGGCGAGCCTTACACCCTAGGGTTATCCCTCGTAATCTCTATGGTAATTGTTGACCATTGGATCGATGGATGGATCGATCTACACCATTGATTTGTCATTTAAGCTAAGGAGGGAATCATTGCCGGGGTATCGGAGCATTGGACCCTCGGAACAAACATCTATTCCATGTTTTGTCGAAAGGGTCGACACCTAGGGAACGGGGCTCCAACCCCTCGTCCCACACCCTAATCAAATACCCGTTGGAGAATAGAAAGAAGGAATATCGACTGTAGATCTAGGGATGAAGATCGATCGTGATTGTTCAATTTATACAAGGCCTTGTGCATACCCCGTGAGGTCACTAGAAAGTATTAGCCGTTGGATCAGTGGATCGATTGATCTCCACCATAGATCCATTATCTAAGTTCAAGTGGGATCGTGGTCGTTGGTTGCGAGGAAGAAGGGATCTCCACCGTTGATCCCTAACGTATCATTGTCAGGAGTGGAAGGAAGGTAAAGCATAGAGAAAATACCCAGTGCCGACAACAATGATGATCGTAGGCAACGAGAGTTGTTGATCGACGATAGGTCGGAGTTAATCTCCACCATAGATCTCCGTAAAACCCTTATAGGTAATAGAAAGGGGCGATGTCATGAGCGACGTGGCATGCCAACATGACAGCCATTGCGTCCTTAGGGTTGACCTGTGTCGCCAGTGGGATCGCTGACGAGACATGAGTGGTCTCGGAGGGCTTAGAAACCTCTATAGCGTAGGCAATGATCTAGACTGTTAGATCTGGATGTGGATAGATCTCGATCGTTCGTCAGAGTTTGAAGGTTAGCAAGGTCATGTGTTGGCCTAAAATGTCGACGATGATAAAGGCATCGACGATACAATGAGAGTCATTGATCTGTCATTAGGCGAGAGTGATCTCCATCGTTTATTGTTGTGAGCCTCGTCTTAGAGAGGAGAGAGGAGAACAACATCATGATGACGTGTGGGTGCCAACATGGCAACCAGCGTGTCCTAGCAGTGACAGGTGTCACTATGTGATTGGTCGCCGAGACAATGTAGGCCTCATCGAGTGAAAGGCCCTTAAAACATTTCCTTAAATCTCGACTGTTGGATCAACGTGTTGAGAGATCTCAACCATATGTTGATGGAAAACCGATGAAGGCCTGGAGAGAGGGCTAGGAGACAAGTATCGATGATGACGGGGCGTTGGGACTAACTACCATCGTCGATCTGTCATGAACGACCTTGATGAGACATGGACTATCAAATCTAGAGGCGTCATTGTCGCAGCTTGGGAGGTTGATAAAGTTGTGTTAGATCGAGAATGTCGACAACGACAAAGCAATTGCTGACGACGATAAGACCCTAGAAGATAACGATGATTGTTGATTTGGGTGGGAGTTAATCTCTGTCGTTGATCACCATGACCGTGTTGGGAAGCGGTTGGAGGTGATGACGAAGAGATCTGGACCGTTGATCTAGATGCATTGTCATTAGGGCTTAAGGGTTAGACCTATTAGGCGTTGGTTAGGATCGTCGACAACGACAAAAAGGATAAGAGAATCTGGACTGTTGGTTGGCGTATGATGGAGATTAAATCTGAACCGTTGATCAACTATGGGTCTTTCCCGTTTGTTCTAGAAGTGAAAAGGGGCGAGTGGTAATTGTTGCGCAAGTTAGAATTGCCGACTCAATTAGGGTTGTTGGATGTGTGGCCCGAGGACCGTCAGATCTAGAAGGGATCAATTAATGGATCGTCCTTGGAATTTTGGTTGGGGTATTAACAACCTTGGGAAATAAAACCCTTGACGACCATAACGAGAGGTTTTGTGGGGTCATAACCATGGGTCGGTTAGCCAGATGGCAGGTGTCATGTCGGAGCCATGATAGTGCCATGAGGACTAAGCAGCCATGTGGCAGTGAGGTGGCACTTGGCCAATGAGGACCAAGAACTTGGGGATTCATAACTTTCCATCCAGAGCTCAGTCCTGAGAAAAATTACAATCGTTGGAAAGCTCTTGATGAGCAGAAGACGATGGTGCCGTCAGAAAGGGACTTTGAGATGGTTAGGGGAAGCAAAATTTTACTACCACATCCCTTAAGGGGGTACTTAGGGGGTTGGGCGTGTTACAAAGTGATATCAAAGCAAGGTTAGAACACTAGGCCTAAATGGGTCAGAGATCAATCATATAATTGGTATATCATTGGCCAAGATGACCCTATTAGAAAGAGTTTTCCTGCATTAAAGGCTTATTTATTTTCTACACTAACTTCTTGAGAAGAAGGACTACAAGGGAAATTTTGTTTTAGAATTTAGTTCAACGAAAAAGTGGCATCCTTGCATTATAAATTTTGCCTTGTTGAAATGATAAACACTCCCACATGAGTGGGAATATACTGACAGGAAATTATGGCAATATTTGAATAAAAGGGGCATAAATGATAGAGATATGTTGTAAGGCCATATGAGTCCAAGAATGGATGAGCCGAATTGTTATATTTAAGTGCCATGTCATCTCTCTGTTTGGGCAGGTCGAACCTATTGCATTTGTGAATGACTAAAATGGAAAAATCATGTTAAGCGTTGCTTAAGATCAAAGAGAGAATGAACTAGTGATTGTAAGGTTGCCTCTAAGCATGGGCAGTTGAAGCCTCTGACATTTATGATAGTTGTTTACATGAGGGTTGACACCCTTATGGAAGAATTCCTCGTGGATCAAGGAATTGAGTATAGAATCGATAGAATCCTTGGCAATATTAATTACTTCTTGAATAAAAGACTAAACCATGTATGTGTAATTCCTCATGATCAAAGGATCGATGAAAGTCAGTTTACTTGACCTATAAGGGATGGAAATATGTAGCTAAGATGATTTAGTTAAGCGAAAGTAAAGAAAGAATCATTTTTGCATTGTTGCTAATCCTCAAAGTAGGTAGAGTGATATGGGCATATCAACAAATTTATAAGCTCATAATTGTATTAAGAAATCTATATGCCTATTAACCTAAAGGCATGTCTATGCATGTGAACACAAGAGAAGACAACTACAATATAGATGCATTGTAGGCATAAGTAAAATGATTGATGCACAAGTATATTTGTAATGCATATGATAATGAGTAAGCATGTATGTAACATTAAAATAGACCTAGTATAACCCGTGATGGGTTGTAAAGTATGGTTTGTTGATGGGCAATGTAATTAAGGACAAATTGATATCATCAAGGAAGTTAGCAACATAAATAAAAAGGATGACAATGATGTTTGCATATAATCCTACGAGATTAAAAGTTGTAATAGATCAATGAAGGAGTTGATCTAGAATATGGTTAAGGGAGTGCTTGGATATTCCCAAAACACTGCTAGATCAAACAACATCCAGAGAAGGATGATAGCCATATAGTATGGCTTAATGTACTCAAGTAATATTGGGAGGGAATTAGATAAGGGTTCCCTTAATAAAGGTCTGTTGACCAAGAAAGAGTATGCATGAAAAGAGACTGGGAGTTGTTATCTTGTTGCCTTGGGTAATGTTGTAACTACCCATCCGAATTTTGATTTGTGGAAGACTTGTGTAATTGGAAAGGGCGAGAGTGGCCCTTGCTCGATGTTTCCATGTAGAGAGGGAAGCATCATTATGAATTATGACTGAGACACTGGTCATGTGATTGACTGTAAGCTCTCACTAAAAGAACATTGATAACAAAGTTAAAATATCAATTTGTATGGATGACATAGAAAAATGTGCAAACAATAAACTTGCACGTTGACAATCGATATGTGTATATGCTTAAGTGCATGGGTTAAAAGGTTTCCTAGTATGAAAATTGATATTAAGACCATATAATTATGGATATGAATGATATAAGAATGTGCAAGCAATTCTCTTGTGTGGTGTACACACACACACACACACCTATATATGAATATATGTTCAAAGGCATGGTATAACTACTTGATTAAGTGGACTGTGAGGCAAGGATTGTACTTACCTCGATTGGATAATGCTATAGATGCATGACTAATCCCATTTTGAGAGGTCTAGTTGTCTCAGTTGAATGCAAACTTGAAGGGGGTTATATGCCACCCTTTAGAAACGTTAGTGTAAGTATTGAAAGAGCAATGAGCAAGAAAGTGCTATGTTGTTGTTATGAAAGGCAAAATGAATATGTCTTTGATAAATTACATGAGAAGGATTGTGAACAATCATGAATTTAATAATTTTAAATACATGTGTACGTGAAATTTAAAGTGTGCCTATGGTATGGTGGACACACACACTATGTTGATGCATGTGGTTGAATGCATACAAGCACATTATGAATACAAATTGATTGTAAATAGATGCACATGTTTGAATGTGTAGTTGAATGTATGTATGCTCAAATTCCTTTGGGATATTGGGTAAACAGCTGAAATGGTAAAGAGAATGCTAACTCATGGGTTGAAAGCGTTTCAGGAAATGATGAATATATAGAACAAGGAAGATTACATGCTAAGATGGTTTCATGTAAAGGAACTGTGTAGAAACTCTATTAAAGGGACAAAACCATAACATTAAATGATTGTTGGAAAGGTAGGCAATAGGCTACAAATCCTATTCTCCTAAGAACCCCGGATTACATTTTAAAACATAATGCATGAATGGAAAATTGATATATGACCGAAACTTGACAACCCTGATTTTTTTTTGTAAATGTGCAGAATGCACTAACTCATAATTAAATTATGAGCTAGTTGGGGATGTTGTAGTATCTATTACATACAGGAAAGGTCAAGATAAGCTTGAATAAAAACTACTCAAGGAACAAAGTAGGAAAATCCCAAAGGGGATGGATTTCATAAGGAATAAATGGGAAAAGGAGGAACACTTTCCTCACTTTAAAACTTTGAATTATGAGGCAGAGTTGTGCACTTTAAAAGAACGATTGTGACAACAAGTACAACTGTTAAAAGAAAATAAACTAATAAATATTTTTCAATAAAATAATCGTGGTTAAACCATGCTATGCAAAGGCAATGAAGCCTTGGAAATAGTTCAGTGGAACTGCAAATTTCTGACTGTGTAAGAGTCAGAAAGAGGAAAGAGTCCCTTGATTCCTCTTTTGATATTTATTGTGTTTCTCCAGGATGAGAAAATTGAAATGTTGTTATGAGTGAATGTCTTTAGCATGAGAATATTGATGGTTGTATGACTATAGAGACAACTGAAACTGTGATTGTGTTTGCATTGATAAAAGCATTGAGGGTAATGTGATGGAGTGCATATAGATATGCTAAGACATATTTGAAAATGAATTTGATGAATTAAGGCTATATTACAAACATTTTTATTTAACATGACAACTAATATAATTGTGGCTATAAGGGTGCATGTTGTGTGTAAGAAAAGATTGGGGTTGTTGGGGAAAGACAACTGGCGATGATGGACAACCTCAAGTAGAGGAAGAATACAAGGAGGTTGTTGTTAAAAGAGTTGATGAAAGGACCTTAGGAGTCCCCTTGGAGCACCACTAATGAGGTAATATCATAAAGGTATTGGCAGCCAGAACATGTATAAAAATATTCATGCTTATGTGACATATGGTATGAAGGGATTGGGTAAGAATCCCTTCTAAAATATTTTATTATTTTAATACTCTGTAAATGATTTTGAGTGACTAATGTATGCCTTGATACCCAAGTAGGATATGATTAAGGAAAGAAGATAGCATGAATGATGGAGGTATGAACCTTTGGCAGCCAAGGATGGTTAAGATCCTTGCAAGAAAATTCATGAATAAATGTGTCATAATTACATTGAACAATCAGGAATAATTGGGAACAAAAGTGCTCATAAGAAGCACATTAACTGAATCCATTGACAAAGTGCATTCTCAATGCATGATTGCATGAATAGGCATGCATAAGGCTATACATTATGGAAGAATCTTCCATTACTTTACCAGAGTTGTAGAATACCAAAAAGAGAATTAGGTGACCATGAGGATTGACACCTTGGTTACCATAAAGAATGAATGCTTAAATGCATTTATAGGAAATTTTAATTTCATAAAATGTACGCGGATTTGAGGTCATGATCAATTTAAAGCAGGAAACACAGTCCTAATGTAATAATGAATGTGGATAGATAATCCATATGGTGAGAGGTTGGCTTAATTCCAACCCACCATGGTATAATGCCTATATGAAAAGTAACCAATCTGAAATCAATGCAGCGGTGCATTATGTGTGAATGTGACCACAAGCATTGGCACATTGATTGAATTTATTTGATGTTTGAATTATATTTGGAAAAAAGTTTGGTATGTTGGAATGATGCATGTCAAAGGAATGATATATTTCCTTTTACTTTATATGATTGAATGGATAAATATGATTTGATTATTAGTGTGAAATGAAAATGCATGTGAATGATAACTAACAATCTATTTGGATGTGTGATGATGGAATTGCAGGAAAAAGGGGTCTTGGATATGGCAATGTTGTAAAACTGTGAGGAAGACGAATGCCTACTGAGCCAAACTGTTATGAGAAGGAAAATCTCATGCTTGTGAAATCTGGTTCCAATATGGAAAAAATATGAAAATAGAAGAGTGAAAATGGAAATATATGGGTGGCAGATTTAAAAGAAAATCCTTAATTGAAATTGATGATGATATCTCATGAATTCACTATATGCATGTGGTACAGGTGAGGTTACATGGCTGTCCTAAAGGGATGGATAATCACTGTCAAGATGGAAATCGTGGAAAAAGACTATTGTTGGGACATGAGAACCCTATAAATTGTAATAGGCCATGATCACCCTAAAAGAATATCATGTTGTGGTAACACGGGCTGGGGGGACGCCTCAGCAAGGGAAAGTTAGAGGGACACCTCAGTTGTAAGACTCGATGAAGTCTTCGAAACTCTTCTTGTGCGAGAAATCCTTTCGGGCAAGATGGATCGCCCGAGAGACTATATAGTAAAGGAGGGGATGCCTAAGCCTGAGCCTGAGCCTGGAGAGTGAGTGACCACGAGGAAGATGAGACTTTGATAAACTCTTGTAATTTGTTGATTTGGGATCAAGAGCACAATGGGCATGTCAAGAAAAAAAACCGTTAGCCAAGTTAATGAGACAACCATATGGATTCAGAGCCAAGAAATTGCACGGATAAGTATTGTGTTGATGAGAATATTTTTCCTTGAATTTTGAACAGTAATGAAATGTTTATGCGTGAAACTGTGAAAGAAATATGCTTGTTGTCTAAGAATGTTGTGGACAGGTGGTAAATGCCAAGGATATGTAGAGGACCAGATAAAGAAGAGGAACTAGGTTGCTAAAGTAGTTGAAAGATGAACCCATGGCTGGGGTTGTTGAAATACAAAGAATACCAAGGACGATGTTATTTTAAGGAGAGGATTATAACACCCATGATTCCCCCATCTTGTAATTATTCATGATTAATGATTTCCATGCCATGGCATGCAAACAATAAAATGTTTTATTGTTTAAATTGTAATTGCCAACTAGTTGATTGTGAGATGAAGCCTTAAAGTACTGACCATGATACTACTAGAGGAAAGAGCGAGAAACCTAGAGAGGGGGCCAATGATGCTAATATGATCCAATCCTCTTTGTTGAGTGCATTTGATTTGGAAATATTCAATTATTTCCCTTTGCTTCGATTTCAAGACAAAATCAGTTAATGAGAAGAGGGTTGGTAATTGAACAACCAACCACCCTCAATGAATGGAGATATGGAGGGTTGTCTGAGGTGGCATAAAATGTTAGCTAGAGGAGAGCATAAAGGAACACCATGAGTCCCCATGATTGAACCAAGAGCTCCCTTCTGACAGAAGAAACAGGGTACAAGTCAAGAACCTTCCTAAGGGAATTCAAGCAGAAGAGAGTTTTGGTCTAAGAGAAAAGAGAGCGAGAGGGATAGGACAGAGAGGGGGAACTGGGGAGGAGTTTTGAACAGAGGTCGGAGAAGAAAAAATGCAGGAGAGGCCCATGTGGGGGTTGAGAAACATGAGTCTCAAGCATAATTTGATTACAGGGCTAGTTTGAAATCCTAGATCCCAACCTGAGCTGAGAAGGCCATGAGCTTGATTCTGGAGAACATCTGATAAACCTTGTAAAGGCTTGGCATAGGTGGGTATGATAAAATATTGACTAAGAGTGATATGAAGGAGAGTAACCTGCACCTATTAATCTCCTTGAGGACCCGAGAGAAAATCCCCGGTGGTATCATGGCTAAGCACGGGGGTGGCCTGTTGTCGAATTTGTTGAGCGAGCAGAGCCTATGGTTGGGTGGAAAGGCGAACACCCATAGTCGGTTGGTTGGTTGCAATTTATAAACATATAAGTACTTTTATACTTTGTTTAATTAAATTGAAATGAATGGATGGATGCATGTTACTGCGCTATGCATATGTGGGGATCAATAATTGTTCCTTTGGCATGTTCATGTATTTGATATCAATGTAGACCCGTAGGAATAATGTAGGTCTCACATCTTTGAATACTAATCTTTTAGACCATTCAATTGATGGAAGATGTACAAGACGTGAAGTACACATTGAAGGCATAAGAGTCTTAGGGAGCCAAATCTTAAACCCAATAGACTGATACAGTGCGAGGTTGCAGGATTGCTAAGTCCAAGTTACAACTACAACTCGTTTGATATCGATGTTACGAGACTCATCAACTGTCGATTCCCGGGTTGGAACGAATCCCGGTCATTCAAGGAAAGCCTTACACCTTAGGTTATCCCTCATAATATCTATGGTAATTGTTGACTATTGGATCGATGGATCAATCGATCTCCAACATTGATCTGTCATTTAAGCTCAGGAAGGAATCGTCGTCAGGGTATCGGAGCATTAGACCCCCTGAACAACATGTATTCCATGTTTTGTCGAAAGGGCCGACACCCAACACTCAGGGAATAGGGCTCCAACCCCTGGTTCCACACCCTAATCAAATACCCATCGAAGAATAGAAAGAAGGGATATCGAGCATAGATATAGGGAGGAGGATCAATCATGGTCAATCGATTTCTACAAGGCCTTGTGTCATACCCCATGAGGTCATTAGAAAGTATTAGCCATTAGATCAATGGATTGATTGATCTCCACCGTAGATCCATTATCCAAGTTCAAGTGGGATCGCGACCGTTAGTTGCAGGAAAGGAATATCCATTGTTGATCCCTAATGTATCATCGTCGGGAGTGGAAGGAAGGTAAAGAATAGAGAAAATAACCAATGTCGATGATGATCGAAGGCAACAAGAGTTGTTGATCGGTGGTAGGTCGGAATTAATCTCCACCGTAAATCTCTAGAAAACCATTATAGGTAATATAAAGGGGCGATGACATCATAAGTGATGTGGCATGCCATCATGGAAACCAACACGTCCTTAGGGATGATGCTTGTCGCCAATGGAATGGCCGACGAGATAGGAGCGGTATCAGAGGGCCTAGAAACCTCTATAGCGTAGACAATGATATAGACCATCTAGATGTGGATAGATCTCGGTCATTCGTCAGAGTTTGAAAGGTTAGCAAGGTTATGTGTTGGCCTAAAATACCGACAACGATAAAGGCTTCGGCGATATGATGAGCGTTGTTGATCTGTCGTTAGGTGAGAGCGATCTCCACCATTGATTGTTGTGAGACTCGTCTAGGTGCCAGCATGGAAACCAACGTGTCCTAGCAGTGATAGATATCACTATGTAATTGGTTTTCAAGACAAAGTGGGCCTTGTCGAGCGAAATCCCCTTTAGATATTTCCTTAGATCTCGACCATTAGATCAATAGGTTGAGATATCTCAACCATACGTTGATGGAAAACCGATGAAGGCCTGGAGAGAGGGATAGGAGATGAGTGTCGACGATGACGGGGCATCAACACTAATGACCACCGTCGATTTTTCATGAGTGATCTTGATGAGACTTGAACTATCATATATAGAGGCATCGTCGTCGGAGCTTGGGAGGTTGATAAGGTCGCGTTCGACCGAGAATGTCGTCAACAACGATAAGATCCTGAAAGATAACGATGACCATTGATTTGGGTGGGAGTTAATCTTCGTTGTTGATCATCATGACCGTGTTGGGAAGCGGTTGGAGGTGATGGCGAAGAGATCTGGATCGTTGATCCAGATGCGCCATCGTCGAGGCTTAAGGATTAGACCTATTAGGCATTAGTTAGGAATGTCAACGAGGACCAAAAGGACAAGAGAATCTAGACTGTTGGTTGGCACAGGGTGGAKATTAAATTACAACCGTCGATATTTTATTGGTCCTACCCATTTGTTCTAGAAGTGAAAAGGGGCGAGCGATAATTGTCATGCAAGTTAGAATCGTCGAMTCAATTAGGGTCGTTGGATTCATGGCTTGAGGACCATTGGATCTAGGAGGGGTCCAATTAATGGATCGTTGTCTGAATTTTGGTTGGGGTATTAACAATCATGGGAAATAAAACCCCCAACGACAACGACGAGAGGTTCTGTTGGGTCGAAACCATCGGTCGGTTAGCCAAATGGAAGGCATCACGTCGGATACGATGAGGACTAGGTGACCATTTGGATGCCATGTGGAATTAGGTGGAACTTGACCAATGAGGGCCAAGAACTTTGGGGAGTCATAACTTTCTACCCAAAGCTTAGTCCTAAGAAAAATTAAAGTCGTTAGAAAACTCTTGACGAGCAGAAGATGATGGTGTCGTTGGAAAGGGAATCTGATATGGTTAGGGGAAGCGGAATTTTACTACCCCATCCCATGAGGGGGTACTTAGGGGGTTGGGTGTGTTACATATATGGTATCAGAGCAAACTTTGAAGATAGTTTGTTGCAAAGAAAGTTCAGTGGGAACGTTCGCAAACTTGGTGAACATTTCGGGGGAGGGAACTGGTTCATTGCAGAGACTTTGCATCAGACTTACGACAAAGGTTACAGTTCACGATGTGGTGCAAGGTTGATTTGGATGCACATCTTGTATAAATAGAGAGCAGAGTTTGTGGTGAAATGAAGCACTTGCACAGGGTGGGTGATCACATAACTCCTTGCAGAACTTGTCGCAGGATTGATCACAGAGGATGTTTGGGTATAGACTTAGTGAAAGTTCAGTTAGGTGGATTGAAATTTCACAGAGAGTCTGGGTACAAACTCAGTTGGTTCGATTTGTCATGAAAGTAAGCACCATACCTATTTTTCACACCTTGAAGAGACTAAACACAAAGTTTGTTGGATGAACTGAACAATTGGGCAGGGAAAATGAATGTAGGACATGTCGCAGATCTAACCGCAGAAGTGAGCGCAAAGGGTGATCGCGGAAGTGATCACCGAGGGGAGCATTGTCGGGTTGTAGAAAATGGAAGCACTTGGGTGAATGACTTTAGGTGACCTATAGGAGATCCGTAGTAGGCAGTTGGTTGGGCACATTTATATCATGACATCTTCGTGTCGTGCATCGTCGAGAACAACAATTGAGTAGAATTGGGTTGTTGGATGAGTGGGTCGACTTCAACCTTCAGATGAGGTAATTATTCGCAGAATTACAACAGTCAGTTAACAACAATATAAATTGATAGTCAAGTGGCATGTGCATGGTGCCTTGAAGTGGAAGTAATCAAAGTGCGAAGATGCAGGACATTGGAGATGAATTCAACCAGTTGCATGTGAAGTTTGAGACTTAGAAGGATTTCTGAAGTGGACGGTTGGACTCAGCCTTGTATCGCAGTGAACTTCTTGCAGGTTTGTGTAGCTATGGACAACGATTAAGGGGAGTTCATGCAGAGAGTTGGTGGCTTGGGAAAGTAGAGGTCCAGGACAATAGACTTGAACCATGGGTGCAACGAAGAATGTCATTGGAATTGTACGATTGTTTTTGAGTTCTTGCATTTCCTAAGTGTTGTGGTGATTTATTTGAAGGGAAGTCAAATGACTTGGTGGTTCAAGTGTATTCTGTTTCTGTGGTGAAAATCGATAGACTTGAGGGTGACTAAAGTGGTGTAGATTCGAAGAATTCATGTATCAGTTGGGACGCCTTGATTGGGAGAATGTGAAAAGAGCTTGGGGTGAACTATTTGAATGAGTCTTGTGGTGGACTTAGGCAAATTTGGATGCAGTGGTGGAGGTGGCTTGAGGAAGTTTCCCAACTCTTTGATGAGACACATTGAACAGGTAGTTGTGGTGAAGTAGGTAGTGAAGTCTATACGTTTTGAGTTTGAGAGGATGGATGAAGCATCTTGGTGCCTTAACCACATTTGTTGGGTCATGCGATAACTTGATAGTTGCAATGACAATGCCAAAGTTTGGATGTTTGTAGGAGGTGCAAGGAAGTTTCGTTTTAAGAGATGGAGGGAGTCAACAGAGAAGTTGACAAAGAAATTTTGGCGATCAACTTGAATGGGAAGAACACAGACCAAGTGAATTGGGTGGTGTTTGCTCACCTTTGGTATGGGACATTGGATGAGGCAAAGCACACCTTGGTGACTTGTGGATGATTGTGCAATGACTCAAAAATTCGGTGGGATCGTTGGTTGAGGTTGGTAGAAGTATTGGTGCAAACATGCCTAAGGCATGGAAGTTCTTTGAGGTGACTCATTCTACTTGGAGCACTTTGGACAATTTGTTCGAACGTTTGAGGAGTGTTACCGTGTTGGCCACACTCATTGCAAATGTTGAGTTACGAAAGGGTGATTTGACGAAAGGAGGTGAGTTGAGGACTTGCCTTAGTTTGGAGGAATGTGCAAACAGGCAGATTGCAGCATGGAGATATTACTTGGACATGGGAATTTTTTTTGCTTTAGGCAACATGGTTGAGGGTGAAGCCTAACCATTCCAAGGCATAGAGAGGTAGACGTCGCAGCATGGATAGATGATGAAGTAGTGAGGCAAAGGCAATTTGAATGTCTAGTTCTTGATGTAGATGGGACATTTCATATACGCATACGCAAATGAAGATGGGGAGAATTCGGCCAAGGAAGCTAGAGTTGTGGAATTCATCGCAATTTAAGTCACAAGGGCAGAGTTGGTTGGAMATGTAGTTGCACGATGATTTCCCTTGACTCTTCGYAGACTTAGATGTGATGTTGACTATGTGCAACAGATTGGATAACTGTGCCATGAGGTGGGTAGTGGAGTCAGCTGTCGCAGATGATTTTTTTTTTTGGAGTTACTTCATAGTGTAGCAAGGTGAGGAGCGACCCTTCCTTGGTCTGAGATTGTTGTGCAGGGGGACTTAATTGCGGAAGGAATTCGAAGTACGGATGCACCAGTAGGTTCAAAGTGTAGTACTTAAATATTGTGGAGGATCTCCTTGACAAAGATTGGATGATGGAAATAGTAGTGAGGCAAGGGTGGACATTTGCCTTAATCTTTGGAGTTGGACAGAGTGATGGAGATGCAACAAAAAAGACTAAGTTCAAGCATGAGAAAGTGCATTCTCATGAGTTTGGGTGAGATGATTGGACTAGCTACCCAATCAGTCCAAGGCATGGGCATATCAGTGTGCAGATACATGGCAGAGTTGGTTAAAGTATGGATGCATAAAAAATTTCATAGGATTTCAACACTTAGACATTTTCATGTTCCAATAGAGGTTGCAACAATAGAGGAAAAAACAACATAATGGAGAGTGATTGTAACAACGGGACGATGGCAGCTTAGACATTGCAGACAAAGTTGGGGAGGAAATGTCTTTCCATCATAGTAGACAATTTGGTCACACACAAATTTGGAAAGAGGGCAGTGTGGATGGTTGCATAGGTTGT
>JASDQU010736693.1:1290-16269 GCA_032191745.1 Picea mariana | reverse complement strand
CCTTGGGCATGCGAACATGCCAAGGGGCTTGCCCAAGTATGAAGCAACCAAGAGAAGAAGGGGTGCACCAAAGAGGTTGGGGTGCGCCAACATGAAGAGCACACCAAGGATGGGACATGTTGGTTGATGGGTGCACATTTGCTTTTAGGCGCACCACATCCACGAAGGGGCACAATGATTCATTTGGGTGTGTTGGTCCACAAAGGGGCACAACACACCCCACGAATGCGATGGTGACCTTTGGAGTCCATATAAGAGAACAAGGGCACACAACCAAGGGAGGCAGATTAAGACAACAACGAGAGCAAGATCAACTCTACGATTCTGAGGCAAACTTGGACGAAGAGGGGCAAGCTCCCTCAAGGAGCCAAGTTGCTCCACATGGGAGGACTTGTGTTACCTTGAGGTGATTCTATGGACAGAGTTGGGGCGACCTTCTTTTGCACTGAATTTGGGGGAAGTCTTATCGCAGGTCTGAATGAGGAATACTAGGAGACGAAACTGCAGGTCTGTGCGAAGTCTTGCAACAAAGAAGCGATGGTGAGTTTGTGGTGGATGCAAGTTTGGGGTGCTTCGTAAAAGTTGCAAAAGATGTTACGACAGACAAGTCTTGGTATGACGAATCTGTGTATGAGTGTCTTGGTGAGGTGAGGCGAGGCGAGTCGTGTGACTTTTCCAAAGTTGTAAATTGAGCCAATAGTGCTCATATTGCAACAATTTTGCAATAATAAGCCTTAGTCGGGTGTTAAGCACAATTTGTGTCACCTGCACTATATCTATGTGTCTCTTGTTTGTTTCACAAGTGTTCTCTTTGTTTCATGGATGTATGCTTATATAACACTAAGTGTTAAGTTGTTAATAATTTTATAAGTATACAAGAGTTGCACTAGAATAGGAGTGTGACTTGCYCATAGCCTAGAACGAAGTATGGGYATGATGTAGGTGAAKAGGCATAGTCTRAACGAAGTATCCTTGGTGTTTCCAAGCAACCAAGTGAGAAACGTCGCAGTGTCGCACACCCTCAAGAGGTGCACAATCACAAGATTCAAGCAAGCAAACTGTGGGGACATGAAAACAGACCACAAARAGCCATGGTTGTAAAWTTTTTTGTACCATGTTAATATAAATATAACTTGATTACACAAAAAAAACAAAACTATATGCTTAAATTGGTAGAATTTTAATTTTTATAGTAATACATTTAATCATGATGTTTATATTTAACAAAACCAAAAAGATAGATTGAATTTCATGTCTAACTAGATGTGAAAGTATTTTCCTTCATTGAAGAAAGATGTAACATCCTTGTCTTGAGGCAGGAATGAGTGCCCCTACATGATCACATCAACGGTTTGGGCGTGCATGACAAGTAGCAATAGGTAGGTTCCATGAGCATAAGGTTGCTTTGTCACGGGGAAGTGAGGCATGTTTTATCAAAATCAGATTTGGTAGAGTTGAAAAACATGCTAAAGAAGTTAAGTGMAAATGTGTGTGACCCTCTTATAAAAGTTACACAATGAGACTTGGACAAAGGACTTAGTAGTTCCTTGGTTTGTCAACCGTTTGAGAGGCACGTCAATGCGGAGYAAGGAGTTGGATAAGTGTTCCTTGGGCACAATTCAAGTTTCGGTTACAACTACCTTATTATTGAGTGGGCAACACAAAACAATTGTACACCAGTCTTGGCTTAAGTGGACGTTGTCTGATGCCTTGGGTGACAATTTGGAGTGGTTTGGGCAGTTGGAGTGTTTCGAGGAAGACATAGTCCTAAGGAAGTGAACGTTCCTTATTTCATGGAGGTGGTTGCAATCATCGAGTGTCTTGGGTTGGACAGCTGCAAGTTTGGGTCCACTTAATGTTCGAAGGTGGTGCAAGGCACCCTATTTTAGGGTAAATCCCAAGTTTGGGGAACGGTTAGGCACCCTCCAAGTATAAAAGAGGATGCATGAAAAAGGTAAAGAGCATCCTGAGACATAACAAATTTCAAGGGTAAAACAACTATGTGCTGAAGAGATTATGATTTAGGTTGGGCAGAAGAAACAATTTGGATAGTGGCAATGTAGTCTATTGAAGATCAAGTGTTGCATGAGGAAAACTTGTGGTTTGGGTTGGACAGTTGTAGGTTTGATTCCACTTAACATTGGAAGGTTGTGCAAGGCACCTCGTTTCGTGGTAAACCCCAAGTTTGGGGAACAGTTAGGAACCCTCCAAGTATAAAAGAGGATGTTGGAAAAAGGCAAAGAGCATCCAAGACAGAGCAAAGTTCAAGGGTAAAACATTTCTATGTTGAATAGGTTGTGATTTAGGTTGGGAAAAGGAAACGATTTGGATAGTGGCAACATAGTCTATTGAAGATCAAGTGTTGCATGAGGCAAACTTGTGGTTTGGGTTGGATAGTTGCAGGTTTGAATCCACTTAACATTGGAAGGTGGTGCAAGGCACCCCATTTTGTGGTAAACCCCAAGTTTGGGGAAGAGTTAGGGACCCTCCAAGTATAAAAGAGGATGCGGGAAGAAGGCAAAGATCATCCAAAACAAAGAAAATTTCAATTTTAAAACAATTTTGTGTTGAAGAGGTTGTGATTTAGGTTGGGAAGAAGAAATGATTTGGACAGTGGCAATCTAGTTTATTAAAGATCAGGTGATGCATAAGGCAAAATTGCGATCACTTCAAGGGTTGGATGGACAAGTAAAGTGGCAATAAGGCAAGTGCACCTTAGATTGACTGAACTCTTTAAAAAGAGTCATAGGCAGTGGTCAAGCTCCCCTATGGTACTCCTTGTAACATTCTTAAAGTAATAAAGACTTAGGTACCCATCTTGGGTTCCACCTCATTTGTGTTGTGGTTTATTTGAGCTTGGGATGTTCTCTATTTATGCATTCATAAAAATCGCCCAAGTGTTGAAATGAATGGTTGAATGCTTTAAGATCGCGGTTGGACATGAGTGTAGTTGTTAGAAGAACTAGGTTGCACATAACTTGGTTGTAGATCTAACACCTATAGCTTATATCATAGTTATAAGCAAAGTCTAAGTGAAGATGTGTTCTTTGGTTGCAAGTAGTTGCAGGTTGGCCAAGCCCCTGTGATCAAAGTAAATCATTGTTGCACAATCATTAGGGGTGCCGAACTAAAAAATTGGGCACAAGTCAGGTGGAAACCCCTAGGATTGTAATAGTTTCTATCATAGTTGAAGCATTGCTCTTCACCAAATTTCTAAAATAAAACTTGGTTTTAGAGCAAGTCTAGGCACTCTTCGCCACGACTTGGTGAGACAACAAGCTTCAAAACAAGTCTGGAAAGTGGTAGCGAAAAGTGGTTTGAAGACAATGCACATAAGCATATTTGTGCCTTGGTGTAGTAGGCAGCTTGGATGGATCATTCCACATGAAACTGGCAAGTTCCTTTGTTGTTTCAAGTATGCAGGGTAACATTGAAGTCCAGGGCAATAGTGACTTGGACAAGGTGATGAATTTTGTAAAAGTTCTTATGGTAGTTTTAGATGCCAAAATGGCCTCCCACCATGAGGACAACGACAATGGTTAGAGCACTAGGGTAGCAAAGACAAATGCAAGAATTGTTGCATTGGAAGGCACGATGGAGCAATTGTTGATGTCTTTTCATGAATAACAAGTTGCAATGGAATATTTGAATCAGCGGGTGACATGCATTGTCCAATCCTACAATGAGGAAGTGGTGTTGAGTTTAGACATGACAGTGTTGTCCAAAGACATTAAAGTTTGGTTCACAGTCGTGGAAGACCTAGTGAGGTCTATGGTAGTGCAAGTGCAAGACCACAGTGACACCATCAACCTACTAAACGAATCATTTCCTATGGAAGCAATTTGACAGGTCCTATGAGGATCAAGATAAAGGAGTCGGAACCATATGATGGCACATGCAACACTAAGCTACTTGGTAACTTTTGTTGGGATGTTGAGCAGTACCTTGAGCAGATGAACAAAGGTTCATATGAGACAAAGATGAATGAAACAACAATGTTCTTGAAGGGTACCGCGAAGCTTTGGTGGAGGATCCGAGCAGAGGACTTGACAACAAGTCATAGTGTTGTGAAGATAAACAACTAGGCAGAGATGAAACAAGCCTTGCAAGCTCAATTTGGGCCTAGGAATAAGCCTTGGATTGTACAAAATGAGTTTGCGAGTCTAAGGCATATGTGCAAGATTAAAGAATACATCAAGGTGTTTTCAAGACTCATGTTGGAGATCAAAGATATAATCGACGAAGACCGGTAGTTTCATTTTATGAAGGGTTTGCATCCTTGGCCACAAAGTGAGCTATGAAACCAAAACGTGCGGAGCCTTACCACGACCATCACCGTAGTGGACATTTCTCGACTTCAAGACTAAGGTAGGATGAATTCAAGAGGAAGATGAGGACACTGCAATAAAGAAGCAGTATGGCAACAACAACAAGAAAGGCAAAGGGAAGATAAATTTATTTGCGAAGTATGGCAAGGACAAGGCTAGGCAATCAAATGTGCCTAAGGACAAAAATGGAGGTAAGTCTATTGTTTGTTGAATCTATGCTAAAGATCACTATGCTAGGAATTTTCCATTGCGTAGAAGTTGAATGTTGTGGGGCAACAAACATCAACTTTTAATGGTTGTCTTGCCAGTCTTGAGTCTTGTAGTACAATATAATCCTACAACAAGTCGAGAGCAAGACTTCATAAGACTTAGCTATGTTCAGGCAAAATTGAATGGACAGGCAATCTTTGTGATGGTTGACAGTGGTACCACGCATAAATTCATGAAAGAGGAGGTTGCCATGAAGCTTGGGTTGAAGCTTTAGTTGGATCAGTCTTCCTTCAAAGCATTAAATTCGAATATGGAAAGGGTAGTTAGTGTGTCTAACGGAGTAACCTTGAAGCTTGGTGAATGGAGTGGAGTTGTTAACTTCACAATAGTGCCCATGGACGATTTGGTTATGGTTATAGGGAAAGAATTTTCAAGGATAGGGTAGGCAACGCTGATGTCTCACTTGGACAGCTTGGTCATCTTTTAAGGGAAAAAACAACTTGTCATTCCAACAATAAGGATGCAATGTGGAACAATGACCAAGATGACTGCCTTGAGCATGGTTGCAACAACCAATAAAGGTGTTGAACAACCTTGTGATGGGGGACTTAGGAAAATTTGGATGTGAAGAAATACCATTAGAAGGAACTTCCGTAGGAATTTCAATTTAATGTTGGTGGATTGCAGCATAGTGGAGTCTTTGGAAGAGAATTTTGTTAGGCTGGGAGCCATAGTAACTTCAACAATGACAGTAGTGGAAAAAATCATGGACATTTGCTTGGAAAAGAAACTCGTTCAAAACCTAAGTGAATAGGTGAAGTTGGTGGAAGATTCAGCCAAGGAATGTTCACTATTAAAGAATTCATAAAAATAACTAATTGTTGAAATGAATGGTTGAACTCTTTAAGACCACAATTGGATGTGAGTCTAATTGTTAGAAGAACTTGGTTGGAGAGCTAACACCTGTAACTTAGAGGATAGTTATGGGTAGACTCTAAGTGAAGAGACATGCTCTAGTTGCAAGTAGTTGTGGGTTGGCCAAGCCCCTGCAATCAAAGCAAGGCAATGATGTGCAATCATTAGGGGTGCCAAAATGGAAAATCGAGCACAAGTCAAGTGGAAACCCCTAGGGTTGTGACAAAGGATGTCTTTTTTCAAAGTGTTGTTTCATCGATGAAGGATGTCTATTGAGCTTTTCTCAAAGTGGACCCTAGAGGTATTTTCAAGAGGGGTTTATTAGTGCTCTCCAATAGTGGTCCCACCTTTATTTGACACAATGCTCTTTAAATTCACTAAGTTGCCACAAATTTGTTCAACAATGGATCGATCTCTTGGTAAATCGACACCTTATGGACGTTATTGTTGATGAGCAAGTTGCTTCTTTTTTGGTATCTAATTCCTAATTTGTTTGTGTACGATCTTTAAGTTGTCTTTGATGAGCTTGCTCCAACTATTAGTGCATATTATATAAAACAAGCATCACTTGATGTAACTTCTCCATCCTTGAATTTAAACTATATTTAATTGTACTCTTGTTTTCCATGATCTTTAGTACTCTTTTCGCCTTTATTTGATCAAATGGACTTTAAATTCACCTAGTTGCCATGAATGTGTCTAATGCTACCCATCAAAATCTTATGGAGTATGTGGTTGATGAGCAAGGTTTTGTTTTTTATATTGGTATCCAATATCGAAACATGTTTAGTTGTATAATGTTGCTTTCCTTACGTGTTTGCCCCTCTTGTGTGTTATGCCACATTGGTTGCAAGGGTTGGTCTATGACAATGTAAAAGTCTCGACGTACTATAATCCGTATGTCAATGGGGACAACAATAAGGGAGTGGTGACTAATATTAACACAATGATTGATTTGTTGCAGGATGAGTATGTTTGGTTGCTTGACCTTCACATCCTTTGTGGGATGAGTTGACCTTGTTTCCTTAATTGATTTATTTGACACTACCATTTAATTTTTTTCCCAAGATGCCATGGATTTGTCTAATGCTCAAGCCTTCACTCCTTTGGTCAAATAAAATCTTACAAACCTCATGGTTCAAGGACAAGGGTGTTTTATTATTATTAGATATGTTGGTATCCAATTCCAAGTTTGAGAACAAGCATCACTTATGCAACTTCTCCCTCCTTATCTAAAATAGTTATTGATGATGGTCTTGTTTCACTTGGTATCTAATAGTGGGAGTAAGTTAATCTTGTGGCAAAATGACTCTTTTCAATAACAAATCTGACAACAATTTGGTAGAAAGTTAAGAGATAATCAAAGTTCTACCATGGTTCAAGTTCTCTACATGGTGGAACGATGTTTTTAGGAGTTTTTCTCAATTCTAATCCAAATTGTTGAAAGTTTGATCATATTTTAGGATTGATGGGAACTTCGACTACTTGTATCGTCGTATTTCGACAACAAGATAGAAGTTTGTTACAAGATTAGACATCTCTCAAATAGTGGTCTTGCCTTTATTTGATGCAGTGCCTTTTAAATTCATCAAAAGCGATCACTACTACATATTTGGGATCAAATTCTAAGTTTCATTTGAAGAAAAAATTCAATTTTAACCTTTGATTTTCAATTAATTTTGTTAAAGTTAATGAATCAACATTATCAATGTGTATTAATTGACATTTAGTGGGGCTAATCAATTTTATAGCAACCTAACATTAAAGTTTTTGTTAGACGAATTATGTTCAAATTGCTCAATGGTTTAACAATATATGGTATATCAATGGATGGTGTAGTGTAATGATTATCTATCATAAGTAGTAGTGGTACTTTGTCTTTTGAATGTAGATTCCACCAATAAATTTGAAGGGCTGGTTTTGTTGGGGAAAGGTAGATGAAGAAAAGTGAAAGATATTATAATTATTATATTCATACACCTATTATTAAGCTTGATTGATACCTAAATTACTACTTATTTCTTCACCTAGGTAGTGAGGGTCTCCATTTATACATTGCAAATAATCTCAACTTGATGAAAGTATGGGTAGAATAATATGAAGACGTTAATCATATTTAATCATGCATGGGGTGGTGGAGTTGATTAAAAAATCTTACGGGGATAATGATACCAATCTTATATAAAAGGAAATTGATTTGCATATGATGCAAAAGATAGAAAGGTAATCATTACCTATTGATTTTTCTATATTATTTTCCCATTACTATGTTACGTTTTCCCTCAAATGAACTTGTACACATATTTATCAATTAGCAATGTATTTTTAACGTCAAACATGAAAGTGAAACATTACAAAGCTATGTGGTGTAATTATTTATGGCTATTTGCATCACATACATAGTGCAAGTGACCAAAATCAATTTTTCATAATAAAGAATATTGCCAAGGTTCAAAACATCTTTTTGTTATTTTTTCTTCTTTTAAATTACATATTCTTTTTATATAATTTGATTTATAATCTCTAATATTATACATCTCATCAATATTAATCAATATTAATTAAGACTTATCTCATCAATATTAATTAAGACTTATACCATGTGCACTCATTGTTAATTTGATTTATAATCACTAATTTTTTACATCTCATCAATATTAATTAAAACTTATACCATGTGCCCCATCATTGTTAACTTGCTTTAGACATAGACATTACACATTTCCCACATACTAAACTCTACAATACATTGATTTTGAATTATAAAATACACCTTATTTCTCTAAATACAATTAACTTTTAAAAGTAAACGATACTACCACCCAGTATGCTTTAGACATAGACATACACATTTCCCACATACTAAACTCTACAATACATTGATTTTGAATTATAAAATACACCTTATTTCTCTAAATACAATTAACTTTTAAAAGTAAACGATACTACCACCCAGTACACCCAGTACAGCACCCCAAATGACAGTTACCAATTACGAAATCAAAATTTCATAATAGTAAACGATACTCCTACCCAGTACAGCACCCAAATGACAGTGACCAATTACGAAATCAAAATTTCATAATATGACATATAGATTCCCAACGTTCAAAACAAATTCATAAAAACTCCAACATGATAATATGATACTCATAACTCATGTTATATATCCAAATTCACAATATTATTAATTATATTCTAAGTTACAAGTATCTTCGCCCTGGAGGATTTCTGAGTTAACAGGCTTAACCAACAAAATCTGTAATACTTGAAAAGTGGAATAACGAGTGGAGCCTCCAAAAAGAACAGCAAACTCGGTACTAATGAGAAAATTTGCCCTTCAAACACCAAACTCTGTGCTCCAAGTAGATTGCTGAAGCTCCAAATAGCAATGGCACTTCAAACACCAAACTGTGTGCTCCAAACAGATTGCTGAAGCTCCAAATAGCAATGGCAAACTCCACAAATAGGAGAAATCCTACCTTGAAAAAACTGGTTCTCAAGGTACGTCTCATCCAAAAGAATCTCAGGAGACAAGTTCTCAGAAGAAAAAGACGAAATCAGTTTTGTTTACGGAACAGTAGCGAAGTAAATCTAGGGTCCATTTCCTTGGATGCTCTAGAAACGAGCAAGAAATGTCAGATACTATAGCTCCGTCATTCCCTTAAGTGGAAGCGGGGGATTTAGCAGAAGACAAAAGATCTTGTTACTTCCACCACAAAAGAAACAAAGCTGAAATAACAGAAAATGAAAGGCAATTGAGCGCATGGAAGGGGACAGATATGAAACGAAACTTTTTCAAAAGGACGATTAGGAAAGTAAATCGTGATCATCCTTAAGACAAAGCCAATAAGTATTATTGAAAATTTATAAAGCAAAGATGATTCTCATCATAAAATGGGTATTAATGTTTAAAAAACAAAGATAAAGGTAAAGACTCATCAGCATTTTAGGCCTGGACACATAAAATCCAACATCAATACATAACTTCATATCTCAATACTTGTTCCAAAATTTATTTACAAAACTTGAATGTCTGGAATCTAAACCAAACAGAGTGGCCCAAAGTAGACGTCTGACAGGAGGAAGATTAGGAAAATATATCATGACTCACCATAAAACAAAGCCAATACTTATTGAAAATTTATGGCAAATGCGAGGGTGAAGGAAAACGTGAAGTTAGCTTTGAATGGAGCCTAGGCAGAGCATCTAACAACCAGGCCGAGGTATTAGTGCTTTACCAAGGGATGAAGGTCCTGGATGCAAAGTGAATCAAGGGTCTCATTGTCGTCGATGATTCAGCTATAATTATCAATCTGATGCGTAGACCCTCCTGTCCGACTGATGGTAAACTGGTAAGGCTAATCAGGCTAATTCAGAAGGAAAACGGCAGCTTCGAATCAATAGAATATTATCATGTGTTAAGGGAACTTAATCAACAGGCGGATCAATTGGCCAATATGGCCTCTCGTCCGGATGGTGGAGTTCTTAGAACCAAGAATGAGGTAACCTCTTCCAATACCTTAATTAATCAATCTTAATTATGACCAAACATTGCATGCAAGACAAGTGGCATTCAAGGTTTGAGAGCAGATTAAATATGGGAAAGCGGCATTCGAGGTTCATAATTCCTACGGTACCTTCACACATGTAGTTTAACGTTGAAGGGTGTATATCAAATGCAAAGAAACATGGTCACAGACACAGGTGGGATAGTGGTGTATGATGGCGAGGCCCCCAGCTTGTTTGATGGCAAGGTTTTGCGGTTTCTCTTCTGGGTTACGAGACTTATCTCCTGTATTGTGGCATCCCCTCGGCTTCGAATTTGAGATCCCGGTGCCTGGTATTCTTGGATAAGGGAGTTGCTCTGGTGGAGGGTGACTTTTGGCTTTCGTGATTCTAACTACCCTCCTAGTCTCTCTGAAGATCCTCAAGAAGTCTTCTCCTCATTGTGGCATATTCAGAGGTGAGTTCCTTGAATTACTGTGGGTATTAATTGTCTCTGAAGGTTTTTCAGTTTTCCCTGGAATTTCGTTTGAGGGGAGGTTGGAAAGGGGATTTGGTAGCTGTTATTTCTGTTTGTCCGTAGTGTGGCCTGTGGGAGCTGGAAGAGGGATTTGGTATCCGCTATACCAAAACCGTCTCAGCATGGAAAACCACTCACATTCTGGGCAATGCCCATTTCGTGAAACCACTTACATTCAACGGGTTCTGCGAAGACAGGAAAGCCTTATTGCAGACAACAGGACTTCAATTTTCTCAGTGACAGGTAGATTGCACTCCCAGGAGGAAATCAGAAATAATGAATATGCCTTCACATCATGGAAACTTGCTCAATCAAAAGAGGCAAATTGACTCTCCTTTCGTCAAATGGTCTCAAATTTGGTTAGAAGTTCCCAGTCTGCAGCTTCAAATGCCAGAATGTCTATTGGATCAGTTGTAGGGGAAGTTAAGGAAGATGAGTCTGTTCAGCAGCGGCATGGAGATGTGGAAATGGCGGGTGTGGAACAGGACTTCCACGCTACACCAGTGGAACATGAGGAAGCCAACAGCATTCATCCCTTTTCTTAGTATCAGATTTTAAATGTTATGCAAATTTTGTCTAGTCTTAGGCATCTTCTATACAATCTACACTAGCAGTATCTTTCTAATATCCTCTGCGAAGGATGGTCATGTCTCTTTTGAAGTTAAGTTTCAACTTTCAAGTTATTGGTCATCTTCTGAATGTCAAACTTTGGGTCAGGCCCTTTATTTTTTGTATTATTACGCTGTCCAGCGCAGCTGCAGCAATTTTATAATTCAAAATATATCCGTTTCTGTCAAAACAATTTATAAAGCAGAGATAATATTCAATGACACATCATAAAATGTGTATTAATAATAAAGAAAAARAAGCTAAAGGTAAAGAGTCATCAGCATCTTTAGGCGTAGACACACAAAATCCAAATCAATACATAACTTCGAATCTCAAGACTTGTTCCAAAATTTATCTACAAAACTTCAATGTCTGGAGACTTGAACAAACTCAAAACTTCTTCTGTGAATTACTATGTTTTGGTTAACAATGAACTTTGAAGCAGTACACATAATCGAGTACCTCAAAGGGTTGTCACTGTACCCTGTAACAATGGTGTAAAGCCTAAAAACTATCTGATCTACATGAAAAAGGAATTCCAACAAACATAAAAAAGTGATCGAATTTTGAAAACTTAAGATGAAGCATCTGAGTGAATTGAGAAAATTAGTCCTAATTAAGTAATTTTAAAATCCTCAAAAGCGTAGATCATAAGTGGGTWTGAAAGTTCTTGCATCATACCCACTTTCTAACATTATACMCGGTAAATATCACCAAATCTTAGAAATATCTTTTACATTAATTTACTCCTACCATGAAACCCTTGACTAGTTTGAACAACTAATTAACTTTCACTRTCCAGAGTTACATTTCAGCCCTGGGTTTCACCGGCTCAAAATTTGRAAAGAAAAACGTAAATTTAAGAGAACTTTGATTAGCTCAATAACACCTACATGACTGSAGGAMGCAACTGTGAAGGCCCTTTACCATGTCAAAACTACCAAATAATGACAGGTATTCCGAGTACTAACCATAAAAAAATGGTTTCTTCAGTTGATGCCTGCACCTGAAGTGCATCAGAGTTGTTTGTCAATCTCCCCAGGGACAAATAATACTTGCACAGATATGTGATGTCCAAAAAATGTCCTTCAAGCACAGACTTAAATCTGCCAATCAATTGGCATCGAACCTAATCGTTCCAGAATTTTGTTTGCTTGTGAAAAATGTCTGTCACACAACATCACAATGAATAACAGCAAGAAAACATAATAAAGAAATAAGGAAGCATATATATGAAAACACAAGTTACACAACAAACTAACCCACGTCATTGAGCCATTGTCTATAAGGTTCCAACCCTAGGGTATGTAAAAGAACTGTTATTTTCAAGGAATGCAATTAACCTGCACTGGAAGAACCCTCTGTGAGCAGAAAGTCCTGAAGGGTGTGCCGCTTTCAATATGTGGTGTTTGTTTGTATCAATTATCCTTCACATAAAGAAAGCAGTTCAGAGCCAAAACATAACAGATGCGCATATTAGTTAAGAACAAAAGGGAGACTGCAAGAACTTCTTGGTGTGCATAAGATGGACAAAAATATAACACTACCTTATTTTTTCTTGAGCTGAGTTTCCCCAAAGAATGAAAATAATTCCAGATTTTTTCAGAGAAAGGGCACGAATAACAGCATCAGTGAATACTTCCCATCCTCTTTTTGCATGCGAGTTAGCCTGATGTTCCCGCACTAAAGAGAAAACGGACTTCAGTAGGAGCCAAAAGTTCTAAATGCTAGCAGATGTGTTACAAGCTAGGCCTGTCAGTGTCATTAAATCATCTATACAAAATCATATTTTGTATATCCACAATTAATTTTCATCCAACGCTATACAAAGGCCTCTAAATTGGTGATATAGGCTGCAATTGCAAAATCTATCCTCAACAAATTGTCAGAAAAAGTTAGATATATCATCCACAATTTATTTTTTCTCTCAAAAAAATCCAAGTATTCAGGGCCCTAATGATTCACTATGAGAAATTCTCTAAAGAAAGGAGACTGGTTGTAGAGAGAGGAAGTTGTATTTACACGCATGGGGAGGCAGCTGAAACAAAAGGGTATTCTGCAGGATATGGTCTTGGAGCCATTACTGCTAAAAACACAAAGGTGGAATTCATTAAAATCCTATAAAGGTGGATTATTAAATGGCCCAACGGAAGCTCAAAAGCAACATAGAAAAAGGGAAAAATGCAAAAGGTCCTTCCAATTGTTCAATTGCATATCTTAAAMAGTCTAACGAGATCATCTAAGTTTGAAATATGTATTGTATGCTTGTCATCTTAGTATATATCATAATCTACTATAGTGTTGCAGTTTTAAAACAAGCGTGAAACATTTTTATACCACCCTAATAGATTGAAATCACAGGAATGCAAAGGAAAACTATCGCAAGTCCGTGTGATTCAAGGAGAAGACGACCAAAAACGAATCAGTGCAGAGAGCTGTGTAATCCATAAACGAGGAAATGATATGCTACCCATATATCTTAGGCAACAAACCCCAACATTGATCCAGTGATCCACCTGTTATGAGACAGACTAGTTCTTTGTTTAAGGCATGTCTGTGTGTTTTCCTATGCAGATAAACCACTCACATTATCCGACAAGCTTGAAGATAGTATATGCAGAACTCAAAGAACACTACATGTATGTATGATAATTTATAGTAGTATGGGTATCGTTTACAATGTTTTAGTTCCCTCAGCCATGAGCACTGGCTTCTGAGAGAAACAATCAGATATTTAGATTGAAATATCTTGTTCTTTGTACCTCCTATCTAACTTCTAAGCTCCTAAGACACTTCTGCCTATCACTGCTTCCAAGCCTCTAACTCAAAGTTTGGTTACAAGATAATTTTGTTAGTTACACAGTAATATGTAACTTTTGTAACTGACAAATGCCAACATGATTGTTCTTTCAGTTGGTTGTCAAAGTAAATGTTGGTCATTGAATTTGATGCCAAGCATTGATGTTTATGTTGATATCAATCACCACCATTGATGTCTCTTAGTCAGTAACTCCTACAATTGACAGGCATTGACAAGACTGTTCTTCCAGTTGGTTGCCGAAGTTGAAGTCATTGTTGAAGTGGATATCAGTCATTGAAGTCGATCTCAGTTGTCGAGTCAATGTAAATCACCGATGTCAACATATCTGATTGTTGATACCTCAACTAATCAATTTAGCATCCATCAGGCCGCTGCTTCCCCCTTTTAAGGATTATGGCCCTCCATCTTATCCATCAGATGGGGAAATTCTTTAGAGTTGGTTTTTAGTAGATCACTTGCCTCGTCAAGATGTTAGTCCTTGTTGTTTAACTTTGTACATTTTGTGTTTGCTTCTTCTTGTCTACTTCTCCTCGACTTGCAATATGGTGCCCTTCTCCAATGGTTTATCAGTCTTTAAATCTAGTCTGTCGTGATTGCAGGTTGATCCGACTATCTTCCTCGTCTAGCATTGATGGCTCATAGAGCTTGAGCTGATCCATATTAGATACTAGACAGATACTTCTAAGTAAAATGGCAAATCCAACTTTAAGGCATTATTATCACCCTATCCTCCACAAGATTGAATGGCACATATACTATGTTGCATCAAGTTTAGAAGGGGGGCAGGAATGAGGAAACTGTTGATGTTTAAGCCATTATTATAGTTCTTTGCATTTCAATAGATAACAATAGCATAATACAAGATCACTGAGAAATACACAATCACAAGAGACACAGCATTTAACCTGGGAAACCCTCTAGAGGAAGAAAACCCAGCAAAACTTCCTTATTATAAATAGCCAATACAATGCCATGAGATAACTCAAACTAATACAAAAGATCCTCTCCTAAAGATGCGCCACTCTCTCCTTCTTCTCTAACTGCAGTTCCGAAACTTGTCTCTCAATGAG
>JASDQU010736692.1:819141-834073 GCA_032191745.1 Picea mariana | reverse complement strand
CAAGGAGAGAAGCATCAAATATCAACAAACCATTGTGACCTTGTTATAATAGTGGGAAACAATGTTATATCAAATTACATGTGCAACATATGTAGACATAAATTTAAGGATAACTACAAGAATGTAGTTAAACCATGCAATTAAGACAAGCCACTTGTTGAAATAAACAACCATCAATAAATGTGACTTCACCTTTAAGCAAACCATAATTGCTAACAAGTCGAACATTTTG
The DNA here is from genome assembly GCA_032191745.1 of Picea mariana. Lineage (NCBI taxonomy): Eukaryota > Viridiplantae > Streptophyta > Pinopsida > Pinales > Pinaceae > Picea > Picea mariana. The sequence continues at coordinate 833,841 of JASDQU010736692.1, read as the reverse complement.
TCATTACAAATTATATTGTGACCTCTCATGCTCCAACACTGTTTTGATTATTTAGACATTTTGAACCATGTAACAATTTTAATAATTAAATAAAATTAATTAAATATAGTATTAAAAAAATTAGAATTAAATATTAAAAAAATATTTATAAAATAGTCAATATCATATAGTTATCCTAAATTTCTGTTCATCTTTGAAAAATTTCCTATTTTTTTCTATTTTGTTCTTCTCAACCCACTGTTTCTTAAAAATTTGAAAAAAACTTCTAACCATTTCATCATGCTATTTTGTTACTCTCAACTCACCATTTCAAAAAAAAAAAAACTTTCAAAATTAATTGTTGGACATTTTCCACTTCCACATTTCAAAAAAAAAATTTACAACATAACAAATAACTCAAACAATGAGTAGTATTGTAAAACTTAATTCAAATTAAAGATACGAAAGAGTTCAGAATATCAACAAGGTGTTTGTTATCTGATTCACAAAGATATTTAGTTTTACTAAACTTTTTAACAAGGAATCCTGGAATAAAAAATAAGAAATCCCGTGTTCTAAAATAACAAATTTGAAGAAAATAATTACAAGTATATTTTTTTAAATAATTCAGCTAATTATAGTCAAATCGGCATCTTACCATTTCTTAGAAAGAGACAAATCCTTTGTTAGATTGTAAGGATGTTGGAGACCACTGTGGTTTCTGGAAATTGAATGAAATTACTTGCATAAAATAATCCTTAAAAACCATTTGTTGAGATCTCAAAAAATAGTAGACATCCCTTAATAATTGATACCCCACTCCCATGAAAAACAAAGAGAAAGGCTTTGCCTTCTTATCAAGAGACATAGTTGCAAGGCAAGCTTGCCCATTAGAATTATGCTGAAAAGCCAATAGTAGAAGCCAGCTCTTAGAGCCATTATTTCTGCAACAGCAGAACACTTTGATCATATGCTATAACCATAACATGGCTTACACATACAAGATGAGACCAATATCTATGCATTCAAAGGATTATCATAGTAACATGGTTTACACACATGATGTGACCAACATCCATGTATCTAAAGGATTACTGCATTGAGAGAAGCAAGATGTATCTTACAGTCCAGTGTTGAAGAGAATGTAACTTCTGGTGTCAGTAAAACATCATATATTGGCTCAATATAAAATATAATACAAAAATAAGAAATAATAATAAAATGTTTTATGAGGCTAAAAAATACTCATTCACAAATCTGTCTATACTAAAAATGATATTATTAAAATTAAATCATATTATCTGTTTTTTATGGACTCACATTATCAAGGGTGATTGGCATGATACCAAACATTCATATATATATATAAAAAGCACATCAGTATAAATTCATCTTAAATTGGGATCTTTCAAGTATGGAGAGATTTACATCTCAATGATTGTTTTTTATCCCTCTCTCGATGCTTAAATAAGTCTGGAGTTAAGATGGATTTATACTGGTATTTACTTTCAATCCCATAAAACATAAATATGTAATCTGTAAAAAGAAAAAGAAAATAATTGTTATGGACTGTTTTTCAGACAGACATGTCGATCAACTTATATTTGATAGACACACTGCTTAAGAAATACAAACTAAAAATCTCTTAGGATTTTGGGAAAATCGTTTAGGTGTCTCAATTAATCTCAAATAGGCTAACCACACAATTATGAAAAGCCTTGGTATTTACCAAAAATGCAAAATAAACTCTGAAATGCATGCCAGCATTTTGGACTTTCCTCACAAATGGTGATAAGCAGACTCGATTCAAAGATAATTGTATCAGTCTTCGGAAGGGCGGTTTTGTTCTACAACCAGATCTCAATTAGCAAATAACAAAATTCTTTCACCTTTAAGGAGATTCTAGAATCGGACGACTGACTGCTGTTTGGTTTCAACAGTCTTAATCACTGTTGATGAGAGGCCTCATATGTAAAATTGATAATGAAGGAAAATACAGCTCAAAATCATAGAGAAACAATGAAAGGATATGAGAGAACATCGTGATCATTTCGATAGGTCGCTCAACAATGGATTAACATTGTTCTGGAGAGTTACGAGAGACTTCTCACAACCTGATAAATCCAATCTGTCGTGCTTCATGTTATAAATTGAATAAACTTCAGCACACTAGTCTTCTTCCATAGGACAGTGAATTTTAACAAAACTAATGTCATTGGTGTGAAACACAAAAACACTGGGAAACCTTGGAAAGCATCCACACAAACGAATTATAATGGGAGGCTTGCACACACAAACTTGAAACATTGGGGGGGCTCTCTAACACTCTGTTACACTCACACTTTGAAGAGAAATTCCACTTGAAAAGCCGGCACAGTAGCTTGAGCCAATACTTTTTGACAATTGTATTATAATGTCTTCCAAGGTCCTTGTAGGTTTTGTTGCACCTCTACCGAAAAAATTTGCCTCCCTCTAAATCAGATAAATGTAAAATCCTCTTCTGCAGTGCTCATATACTTGTTTGCTAAATGATATATGCTGAGACCTCATTATTTAATTTTCTTAATAAATGTTTGTATTTCTCTCTCTCTCTATATATATATATATATATATATATATATTCCATCCCTAACCCGCCGTCCCTTGAAAAATTTGAGGGTGCACTTAAGTCGTCCCAGGGACACGTCCCCCATCCCTTGAAAAATTTGAGGGTGCACTTAAGTCGGCCCAGGGACACGTCCCCCATCCTCGCTGTTCCTTCATTCCGAAAACCAGTGCAACATAGGTTAAAACATTTCAATGGTGTGCTGTTCAGTTTGAGGGAGTATGAGGGAGATGTGTAATTCCTTTCGTGCTCAACATGGAGTTGACACATGGAATATATATATTAAGAACAAGTGTAAATCCATTTTAACTCCGGATCTATCATGTGCGGAGAGGAATCAAGTCCCTCGAGATGAAAAAAAATTTAAATTGAAAAAACTTGAGGGAAGGTTTACACCTCAAGGGATTTGGTCCTTCTCAGCGCATGATAGATCTAGAGTTAAGATGGACCTATGCTGGTTTATTTTTTAATACTTGTCAAATGTCAAATGTAGAGAGAGGTGCATATATGTCTAAATGTTGAAGTAAATGGCTGCAACCTGTTTTTCTGTTTTCTGTTTTATCTGGTTTATTTTTCAAGACTCGTCAATATGTCAGATGTAGAGAGAGGTGCATATATGTCTAAATGTTGAAGTAAATGGCTGCAACCTGCTTTTCTGTTTTATCATTGTTCTGTTCTCTACTTTCTCCCTTCTCTTGGCTTGTGATTTCTAAGTCTAGAAAACCCAAGACCCATTGGGTTCTGCACTCAGCTTGCTTGGGTTTTCTTCTGGCAAGCACTGGTGAGTCCCAACGACACTTGAAAGAAATTAAACCCAATACTTTAAAAACTCTTCCAAGTAGTAGAACACGGTTCCACAATTCTAATGGCCGGTTGTGAGACCCCAGCTACTAGGATCTATACACATGGAAATGCTTAGAAGTAACGTTGTCCAAATTCATTGATGTCAGAAGATATATTTTTTCCTTACATATTGAAGCGTCAAAACTGTTCACAGTAATCACTGGGTTGCTTAACAATACAGCCCACTGAAGAAAATGTCGTCTTTTCAACTCAAATAAATTGCATTGAACATAAATCAATGGAAAAGAATCCACTGCACAAGAAGACCACAAACTAGGAACCTAACTCATAATATAATAACCTATTATTATCAAACTTAACATTCTCAATACTCTTACAGAAGAAAAACAACAACTATAGCATTTTCCGGGATGCAAACATGCTTGGATAATCTATTATTTAGACTATAATAGAAACCAAACTAAACTGCATTGTCCAATACTTGTTAACCACCCTAGGAAAGCAGAATGTTGTATCTTATACTAGAATGTACAACTTACGGCCAGCACAGATCTTCTAGCCACTGCATTTTACAAATTAGAGACTCCCTCCCTTATGAGGAATGGCAGCTAGTTTACCTCCAGTTATAAATATAAGCCCAGTTATAAATATAAGCCCCACGTACCGAAAGTTTGTACTTTTCAATTCGATTCCATGACATGTGCTGAAAATATGTACCTTTCCATTTGATTTCCTAACATGACAATAGTTTTTTCCACTCTTGAAGTTGTAGTTATGGGCTCCCGTCCCTCTCCCAGCTCTGGCACAGCTTAACAAGCTTTATCATTATCTTCAAACATCAAAGATTTGACAGTCCAACCTAGCCTGTTAATAACTTCTTCATGCCTAATTTCTGCTCAGCAGTTAATCTGCTTGGAAATTTTATATCAAACTTGATTCTTAGGTTTCCCTTCTTTCCAGGTTCCTTTGTGAGGGGCATTCCCTCATTGGGAACTACTTTCTCATAACCAGGCTTTATCACATCATTGATTGGAATATTCAGGTTCCTGCCATCTAGAGTGGTCAAATTAATCGTGTAACCTGTGAGAGCTTCATTGAGAGATATCTTTTGTGTAACAACTAGATCATTCCCATCCCTCTTGTATACATCATGTGGCTTCTCATCAACAACAAAGATAAGGTCTGCAGGAACCACATTAGGCTCCTCGTGTCCTTTCTCAGGGAATGTAATCTTTGTCCCCTTCTTCCAACCAGGCTTGATTTTGATTGTTAGTATCTCGTCCACAGGTAACGTTTTGCTGAAAAAAGCCCACATCAAAAATTTAAATTAGAAATCAAAGTTGGATACATTAAAAGTGTGCCAGGTTTCAACTGTGTGCATGAAAAATACATACACTGGTAATATTTTTTGTTCCACATGGAAATATTATGGAAGAAATATGTTCAAATGCCATTTCCTATTACTTGAGATGAAATAAGGCTTAGATTTGCATGCACGACCCTTGTTATGGGAGCAATAAGGCTTAGATTTGCATGCATGACTCTTGTTATGGGAGTAATATATGCAATGAATACACAGCATTTCTATATTACCTATATCTAACATGTGGATAGTATAGACATGCACTACTGTTAGAAACCACATAATGCAGTGAATACTATAATCATCGCAGGATATATGGGCTATTTTTTTTTAGTATGTATTGATTATTGTGTGAATTGAGCTTCTCTTGAAAACAAAAAGAATTAAACACTGACGAAAACGGTGCCTGCAAAAAGACAGTTCTCAGCCAATATCTGTACACAGTAAAAAAAATAGCTATCAATCATATAACAGAAAGCAAGATGAACTGTCAATCACATAACAAAAATCAATGAACTGTCAATCATGTAACATAAAAAAGAGGCGCCACAATTGCAGTGGCTACTGGACAAGACGTGTACCGACCCAATTTTTTATGCACTCAAGGCCTTCGACTATAAACTAGATTGAAGCAGCAATTTTCAACAACTCGAGCATGCAAGATGAAATAAGCACTATGACCACACATTAACCTTGTTGACCGCGGTATTCCAATACCACTTGTTGGTCATCTGACATGTCTAATGCCCCCGAAACATAGGGTGCCTGACAGATAGATGACACCTCTCCCTTATAATTAACACACAAGGGCACATGTAGGTTCAATACATATTACAGGCAATGGTTTGAATCATCATCAGAATAAAGCTAAAAAGAAATAAGTAGGACTGCGAAGTATGTACAGAATAGGACATTCTAAGGAGGTATTCGAAGTTTGCACATAAATACCACACCATTTCCAAAAGAGGGCTGGGGGGGTGAAGCTAAGTCTAAAATATTCTAGTAAAATTAACAGATGATTCAAAAATTGACGTTAGAGATAAAATAGAACCGAACCTTTTTTTAATAGATTTATACTCGACTGCATGCACCCAAGGCTTTGAAACTGAGAGTAGAAAGCCATACAAATATGGGGCCAATGAAAGAGAACAGAAAACCAATGATCTTCTGAAAATTTGGGAGTAGTTGGTGACTATATATTAAATCACTGATGGACAAAACAGCTGTTATATGTAAGGCTAATCCTACAGTAAATACATTAAGTATATGCAGAGATCATCAATCAATAGAAAAGGTATATGCAGATATCATCATTCAATGGAAAGGGTCAGGTTGTTTCAAAAATTATCCCCATAAAAAATTACTTTTACAATCGCAGAGCAGTACAAAAAACAGCTGTGGATGTCTCTGTACATACCCACTAATATCGGCGATATTTCTTGATATTTTCATTTTCTTTGTAGTGCCCTTATATAGCTCTTCCAACGTGCATTGTAACCTGTTTTCCACAGGCTTGGCTTTGCGAGGTCCCATAGTAGCTCCTCCACCAAATCCTTCACCATATGAACCAAACATGCTTTCTGGACCACCAAAACCTCCAAACATGCTATCCTGAAACCTTGAACCCCTTGTGCCCATTCCAAAGCCACCCATACCCCCAAACGGGCTTGAATCACCAAAAAACTCAGCAAATATGTCTTCTGCATTTCTTGGATTAAACCTCACATTTGACCCACCCCTACCAGCAAAGGACGACGCCCCAGGTGGAGGAACCTGCCCCTTCAATCCCTCTTCTCCATATTGGTCATAAATTGCACGCTTTTGGGGATCGCTGAGAACCTATGATCAATAGAAATTGAAACTTTAAGCAACCTGCTCACTGGTTAATTGTGAATAATGGAAGAAGCATGCTGATTCTCAAGAAACTGAACTATGAAACGGGTCTTATTTTTTTGCATCTAACATTAGTCAAATCTCAGATATTACAAAAAAATTAACTGGAATTCTTACTAAAATTTCAGCAGGTAGGTCTGACAAGCAGAATAATATACACAATTTCGAATACAATCAACTGCTTGTATACTAAATAAAAAATGCACATTCTTTGCTCAAAATAAATGTAACAGAAGACGGTACCAATGTAAGCTTGCACAGGTATGCAGTTTCTCAATAATACCTAAGGGTTCAAGGAAAGTTCAATAACCTAAGGTTTCAATGAAACGTCGTAAAGATGGACAAGAAGAAGAAAAGGGTTACTACAGAAAGAATCAGTTATGAAACTTCATAAAGATGGACAAAAGATGAAACTGGTTACTAAAGAAAGCCTCCAGTTTTTAAGGGGAAAGAAAACGTCCAAAGAAAAGAGCCGAATTTGGATACTTCTACATATCAACATAACCTCGAAAATACAAGAACAATAGAAAACCTGAAAAATGGTGATTTGCCAAAAGGTTTAAACTTTAAATTGCACACTCCTCTGTTTCCGGGTATTGCCCGAATGACGCTGAGGATGAAATGCTTTTGAACTCGACAATTTAAGTGAAGTCTTCAATCTAAAATGAATGTGTAGTAACCCCGGATGGGGTGACAGGGAAGCAAAGCGATGAGAAAAACGCCCCTTCGAGAAGCGTCCAGGATAGGATTGCTGGCACACCTGGCGGACAGCGCTTACGAGGTTAATGAAAATGAAGTTAGGATAGGATTGCTGGCACACCTGGCGGACAGCGGTTATGAGGTTAATGAAAATGAAGTTTGGTTTGTGTGAGGCATCATTCCTGATGCTGGCAGGTACTCGGCCATCTGCTCCTTGGTATGATGGCATTGATAAACATTTGAGCGACATTACTCTCCATTATTCAGCTCTGATGGACAATCATAGCATGACGGGGCATTACACTAGCGACTGAACCGTTCATCCAGCTGGTAATTATGGTTACAAGTTGGAATGTGGTCGTGATTTTTGTTCACAGTTTAAATGCAGGCGGTGACGATCTTCCAGGCAGCTCAGTGTTGAAGAATTGTGCATCCTCTCGACAAAGTGGGATCCTCCAGTGTGAATTGCTCCTGTGGACATTGTTCAGTCACCCTCTAGGAATGTAAGCCCTGAGCCCGCCGGTCCAAGAGTGTTGCACTTAGCTCAAGAGGCAGCCAACGAATTTCGGCAACAAACCCCCGTTGTATTCAGAATGCAGTCGCCTTTATGGAAGCTGAGGTTCATCAAGAGCGTCCCACGGTGCACGATTGGGAAGTAGATGTAGAGATTGGCAACTGGGTTCTTGACAATGTGGGTAGGTTTACATGTAAAGGATATTAAATTTTTGAAAATGGTTAATTAGTAGTGGGTTTAATGATTAAGAACATGTGTTTCCTCTTAAGAAGTTATAAGTTTAAATTTAGAGGGGTAGGGTACGTATATCTCTGTAAACTTTGGTCGATTAGTAGTGGGCCTAATGGTTAAGAACATGTATTTTCTCCTAAAAAGTCACAAGTTCAAATCACAAGTTCAAATCCAGAGGGGATAGGGTATGTATACCTCTGTAAACTTTACCAGTCAAATCGCTGAAAAAGAACAAAGAAAGAAATTATGGAACAGCTAGCTGAGGCTTGTCAACAACTCCGGGATACTCAAGCTGGCATGGAGATCCAAGACCATCATGAGAAATACCAGCAGAACTCCCTAGATCTTAGGACCAAACTCAGCCAAGACAGGGCCTCTCTCCTAGCTAGTTCTTGGAATGATAGATTTTATAGATTTTTTGAACTTTTTAGGTCACTTTTACTTTACTATGTGGAATCAATTTATTAGAATAGCTAGATATTCAGACTGCTTCTTTATATGTATAATTTTGGTTTTATTTCATAACTTCGAATAAACTATTTAGACAAATAGTTTGCTAAATTATTGTTGGTTTGGTTTTCTTTTGCAGCAATCCAACATTCCAATAATTGTTGTACACTTTTTTTCAGTTTATTAAATAAAATTTACTAATTTAGTTTGCTGACAAAAAAAACACTAAATGTAACTCTATAATGAATGGAATAAAAAAAATTAAAAAAAACAAAATTTTTAATTTAATTATATAATAAAAAATAAAAAAACTTAAATTTTGAAGTGAAATAATAATGAACCCAAGTAAAGAGATAACAATGGAAACCAATATGGTAAGAATCAATGTTGTCAGATTCGGACTCTTTTAAAACTTTTCTCATTGGTGACTTTTGAAAACTTTTCAACTATTTTCAGACAGGCAAAGAGAAAAATACTGGATAGTGACTTTTCAAGATTAGAGAGTCCTGAAAGACTTTGATACTCTTCCAGATTAGAGAGTCCAAAAAGACTCTGATAACATTAGTAATATTCTGATAACACTAGTAATAGCAAGAATATGACATAATAAAATAGTGTAAAAAAAATAATAAATATCAATTAAGAATCTAGGAAGAAGGAAATAACCAAAGTTAAAATTAAAAAATAATGAACCTTTTCAAATTTGAAAGTTCTAAGTTTTTTTAATCATGATAATTTTGTTTATGGATTATTTATTTAAAATCTTTGTTTCAAATTATATTTTTGAAATTTAAAATTACAAATAATCCGAAATATAACGAAACATTTATGAAAATTTAAAATTACAAATAAATCTGGAATATAACAAAACATTTATGGATTCTTATTGGAAATGATTTCTGATAATAAATCAGCTTGATAAGATTAAGTTTGAAGACACTTTTGAGAAAGAGTAAGTAAGAATAAAAGAGATTTATAATTAAAAATATATATATTTAAAAAAAATAAACTATTATTATTTATATATATTTATAAAATTAATTAATCATTATATTAATAAGAAAAACATTCTTATTAAAACAAAAATCAAGATATATTAAAATTTATAAATTACAAATAATCAATCAACATCTCAGCCATAATAAATATGCAGCTCTTGGAAGTACAATATCTAAGGACATATTTTTTGAAATTTCCAAGTTTCAATCTTGATTACAAACTTTTAGAAATATGGTTGATTTCAACTAGTGTAATCAAAATTTAATTAATATTCAAATATAAATATTGAGATATTTGTCATTTAAGTTTAGTTAAGATGGTTAGAAAAAATATGGTTATCTTTTCCATCTAAATTCAATTACCTTAATTGACATGTTAAACTCTTAAACTCTTAATAAATATATTACTGTAATAGATTGAAGCCCTTAATAAGTATATGATTGTAATAGATTGAAGTCCTTAATGAATATATGATTGTAATAGGTTGAATTCTTGTACACCCTAAAATCTAAACACTTATTTGAAAACTATCAGGAAAATAATTAAAATATAATGAATTTTAATGGAAGATCAGAAAAACAAACAGATTATAATATATTAACCTCAAAGGGATAAAAACCAAAAAAATAAACACTAAACTCGAAAAGGATCGAAATGATAGATACTCAAACAAATTATATGTGAACATGGGTTTTCAACCAAAATGCCATCATTCGTCAAAATTTAATGCATAGAATTCTATATCAAGTTATATATAGAATTTAATCTATGAATTTAATCAAATTATATCCATAGCAATTTAATCTATGAATAATATATATAATTTAGTCATTCAATTCATGAAATTATAGGATTTTAGTCATTCAATTCACGAAATTATATCGATTTGTGGATATGGATATTTAATCAAACAACATATTTGGTAAAATAACCACGTCATTACTAAAACTTCAATCCATGAAATCATACGTATGAAGAAATACCTTTGGAATTCGAACTCAAGACCTGGAATAAAACCCTGCTGCTTACGGTTCCCCAGGGTTATGAAAGATAAATCAAGATGAAAAAGATAAAAAGGATAAGAGATGCGTGCAATTCAAGCATGTGGGTATCACTGAAAACCCCGGTGTCAATGAAATTCAAAGAGCTCCGAGACCTAAACCACCCAGACCATGTCCTCAAGGTTTCGAACCTCGAAGGCCACCGGACTTCCGTGTTATTTCACGACAGCAAGCCATCCATCAGTTTTTGTTTTCAAGCAAGTAAAGTCCGATGATCGGATCTTACCTCGTAAGCCTCGGAAATCTGCTTGAACTTCGCCTCGGCCTCCTTTTTGTTATTAGGGTTCTTGTCAGGATGCCATTTCATGGCCAATTTCCTATAGGCCTTTTTCAAATCGTCTTCCGATGCACCCCTCCCGACATTCAGTATGATGTAGTAGTCCACACCCATTTCTACCCCTTATCCCTGCACACAGTTCAGTACCAAATCGAAAGAAAATACACTCCCGAAATCTGCTTGCCGTATTGGGTAAAAATAAAATGGCTCCAATCCGCCTTAAATTGAAGCCCACAGAAACTTTGGGAGAATATACCTGTCTGTCGTCTGGAAGGGATGAGAATGCACTTCCCAAGGGCTTTTTAGAAGCTTCTAGGCTTCTCTTTTGCCTTCATGTTACCATTTTGGTGAATATTTGTGTTGTAATTTACTTTTATTCTCTCTTGCTTTGGTGTAAATTTCGTATAAATATCTCCTACAATTAAGTGCTAAATTCTTTTTACAAATATCTCCTAAAATTGAGTGCCCACTTGACAATTTCTATCCCCTCCACATTCTTGGCCTCTAACATCTCTATCAGAAAGTTCCCCCTCATCTTTTCCTTTCTTACCTAATATTTGTGAATGATTTATTTGTTAATACTCATCTTTTCCTTTCTTACCTAATATTTGTGAATGATTTTTATTTTTTAATTATGTTTGAAGTGTCTTTTCAACTACAAAATCTATATTTACTTATGTCATGTATCTCTTAACGTCATCATATCATGTTATAACATATCATATTTTATTATTTTAACAAAATATATATTTACTTATGTCATGTATCTCTTAATATCATATATCAATTTGGTGTCCCGATCTTAAAAATAAATTATTATTATTATTATCATGCTATAACATTTCATATTTTAGTATTTTATTTTATTTGTCCATTTTTTATAACATCAATTTAATTTTAAATTTTATAAAAATATATATTGTGAATATGATGACGATGATTAACATCCATTGAAATCAATTGGTTTATCGGACTTTAAGAAGGTGAGATATTACTTTGATTTCTTTAAAATTGTACTTCTATGTTCAAAAAGCATCGAGAGAAACATTTCAAGATCACCATAGTTTTGATGGCTTGGGAGGTTAGGAAAGTCGGTAATGTGGCAAATATTTTTAAATTGGGATCTAATATGGGTATATGCAGGGCAATCCAAGAGGAAATGTGTTTCATCTTCTACCCGCTTAGTGTCAAAAAGGTGACAATTCTCTCATCCTATGGTGTTTTGGGAGTTATTCAATGTGAAGTTTCATTGTGTAGCTCATGAGAGTTTGTTCTTATTTTAGCAATGTTGATTTTCTTCTTTGCACTTTTCAAAACTAAGAGGTAATTTTGATATTCTAAATAATGATTGACCATCTCCTTGTAGTATCATAATTTCCTTGTATCCACTAATTATTTATCACACCACATATTCTCCTTAAATTTAGAAGTGATAATATTTGTAATATTATTGATATTTTGCATGATGGTTTCTTCTTGTATTCCCCAATGATTTAGCCAAGATTTGTCATCTTTATGCCATCCCCGTTTGAATCGTTGGTGGTTTTGGCTAGAGTTTGAGACAATTTTGGAGAGCCTCTTGTCATCCATGTTGTTTATCTTGTTCTTGTACTTTAGGTATCTAATCATAACAATGCTCTCAATTGGGGAAATGTTTGCTTCTATGAGGAGGATAGGATAGGGTGTATTGCCCTTAATTTTGAGATTTAAGTGATAAAATTATTTTGAATGTGTTATATCTCTCTCCGAGATTCTCCGGATATATTGCAACGCCAAACTTCACATTCATATAAGATAATTGAAGTGACGAGAGTGTGAAAGAGAAGTTTTTTTAATCCCAAAGCCAAAGGTCTATTGATTTACAATTGTTTTCGAGCACATAGTTCCAAGCTAAGTCTACTAACAAAAATTTGGTTAAAATTCTATAAAAAAAAATTGGTTATAAACCCCACCAATGGTTTGCCCAATTGTTATATGCCTCGTCGGGAAACCATACTACCACTAAAACCGATATTGTACACACTCATTTTTAGTTGCTCTATGGTCAAGAGGATGTTATGCATGTTGAACTTGAGTTAGCTTCTCTCAGATTGGCTTTAACAAACCAAGCATATTCTTGTTTGTTTTCACCTTCCATGAATTTGCAGTCTCTAACATTCTTCATTGTTTTTGACAGCTCAGGTGTTAAGCTATCATTTTGTTGCCTAACATTCATGGAGGTTCCAGTTGCATTTTTGGATGCCATTATTGCACGTCGTGATCCAGATATATTCATAGATAATCGCTTTCCTGCCATTTTTCTATATTAAGATTAAAAAAAAAATTAGGCCTTTCACATTATAACAAACTAAAAAACACAACATTGAATATAAAAGCTAATTTAAAAAAAAAAAATTAATTTTTTTTACCCATATGTAAAAACAAATTCAACCCATAGACTTATTGAGCTTATGCTAGGACCGGGACCATGACTTGGTCGCAGGGGGGCAGCCCTGTGGCTAAGTCGTGGCTTGGCCACAGGGTTGGTCCCCCGTGACCAAGTCATAGTCCATGAACTGTGTCTTGGCCACAAGGGACCAGCCCTGTGGACAAGCCACGGGCGTGCCCACGGGGACTGTGACTTAGCCACGGGGGGCCAACCCTATGGCCAAGTCGTGGGCGTGCCCATGGCTTGGCCACAAGGCTGGCCAGACTAGGGCGATGTTGGGCATCGCCCCAGCCCCCCCACGGCTAAGGCACGGACATTGCCCAATGACCACCATGGGCCAAAACTAATAAAATTTAATTAAAAAACAATAAAAAAAAGCTAAAAAAAAATTAAAAATTATACCTAAATTTGACTTTTTCCATTTTTTTTTTTAAATCTTAAGCATTTTGTTAATATTTTTTGAAAAAGGTCTCAATTTTTTTTAAAAGCTGGGTATTTTTTAGAAAAAATTCGAAAACATCTAAACAAATTTAAGGTTTTTTAATTTTCGCATGAAAAAATATTATGTGATTCAAAGATGATCTTATACACAATATGTTTTCGTAAATTGTAAGTGTTAGCGATATTTCTTGTTAGCAATATCATCTAGCGCCATAGGCGAAAGCTCCACAGAAGGGCTTCATCGGCATATCGGGAATCGGGATATCGGAGATCCCGTGCACAAGGAGTTCGTGCATTTTGAAACCGCGAATCCTGGAACTCCGATGGGGAGTTGGACTGCGGTCACATGGAGTGATGGTCACATCGACCAGGAGTTATAGCCAGCAGGGGCAAACGCACAAAGGAGCGCATCGGGGATCGGTATATCGCGAGTCCTGAGGACTTGCACATTTCGACATCAAAAAGTCCAAAACCCTGACAGCGGAGTATAAGGCTACGGTCTTATAGGGAGGCAGTCACGTGGACCAGACGCAGCCAAAGGGCTAAGGCCGAAGCGCATCGGGGATCGGAGGATCGAGATTCCTAAGGACAGGCGTGCGTTGACATTGCAAACGCCGAAACCCCGATAGGAGTGGAATAAAGTCGCGGTCACGGGGATTGGTCATATGAGCGGGAGCTGAGCCGGGAGGGCCAGTACGTGGAAGCACTCATCGGAGAATCGGGGATCGGGGATTCACGAGGACAGTGGTTAGTGGCAGCGGAAAGTCCGAAACCCCGAAACCCCGATATAGAGTCAAGGATCACCACGGCTAGGTGCAGAGGCCGAGAGGAAAGTCAGAAGTGTTGAAATAATGTAACTGTGAAGGGCATTCTTATTATTTTGTTATTGGATTAAATCCCCATTGTGGATTAATCATGCCATTATTATTATTTTTATTATTAGGTTAAATCCCCAT
>JASDQU010736692.1:807191-817208 GCA_032191745.1 Picea mariana | reverse complement strand
CAGAGCTGTTTGTTCACTTTCTCCTAAGTCTTCCACCTGTTCAACTTTAAATCAACCCACTGGCTGAAGTTGGGATTCCAGACCTCCTTCGTTCTTTACGTACCAGACTCAGTCCCTGAGTTAGAATGATATTTCCTCGAGTCTTTACCCCCATTCGATCACCATTTAAAACAAATCGTGACATAAAACTGATGGGCGTTGGGCTCTGCTCCTGCAAGCAATCCAGGAGTGACTTCTGACGCTAACAGTAAGAATTTAAAAAAAAAAACTAACCTCTAAAATGTTAGATTCTCCTCGGATGTTGAGCTCGATGTTTCTGCTTGTTAGATTCTCCTCGGATGTCTTCTCGATGTTTTAACTTGCTCCAAATCCTAAAAAAAATACTTCCCAAGATATAACACAATATAAAAAGATAAAACAAGACTGTGTATATATAACACAGTTGATATAAATTATTGTTAGTATAATGAATGTGAGATAAATAAAAATTAGGTATATTGTCTACATATATACCTAAAATTATATGGATCATCAATATGTTTAATAAATGTAGGATAAATAAATAAACATGATAAATATTGTGTTTAACATGTAAATAACAAAGTAAAAGAGTAAAAATTGTTTTTAATTTTTAAGGGAAAATAAGCGAAAAAAATCGGGGGGAAAATTNGGCATTTAGAGGGAAAAGATCATTATGCATGTTATAATAATGTCATAGGGAGAGTGAACATTTCTATAATTCTATGTTCTCAGAGAGAAGGGATGCCTTCGTCAGATAAAGAAGATTTTATTTCTGAGACATCAGCAAATTGTTCGCATACCTTTTCTGTTGGGACTAGGAAATGTCATAGGAATGTTTGTAATGCAAATGAGGCGTTGTATTTTTCAGCTAGTCATAATTTTGATCATGGTGCAAGCAATTTTATTCAACATGTTCCTCATGAAAGTCCTAAATCAGAGGACTTTGAAGGCACCGATGATGAAGAGGAGGAATATGATGGTGATAAATCTAGTCAACATTTTAATAGTAATGAAAATAATCTAAATGTAGGTCAAAGTGGATACTATGATCAACGTTTAAATGATTGGGATGAAAATTTTCCTCCAAGTGAGGAGTTTCAAGGTACCGATAAAGATTACCAAGGCACCAATGAAAATGATGGAGAAATTCCCTCAAGTGGAAATTTTAAAAGCAGTGAAGATGATTATGACAATGGTGGACACTTTTTTCCGAGTGGGGAATTTAAAGACAACAATGTTGGTGATTATGAATTTCCTCCAAGTGAGGATTTTGAAGGTACTGATGAAGAATTTCCTCCAAGTGAGGATTTCCAAGGCATGAATGAGGATGAAGAAGAATTTCCCTGAAGTGGGGATTTTAAAAGTAATGATGACGATTATGGAAATGTTGGACAGTCTTTTTTGAATGAGGAATTTAAAAGAAGCAATGTTGGTGCTGATGATTTCCCTCCAAGTGAGGATTTTCAAGGTACCGATGAGGATAATGAAGATTTTCCTCCAAGTGAGGATTTTGGAGCCAGTAATGGGGATGATGAAGAATATCTCTCAAGTGGTGATTTTCAAAGTAATGAAGATGATTACGCCATTGGTGGTCACTCTTTCCTGAGTGATAAATTAAAAAGCAACAATGTTGATGTTTATTTTCCTCCAAGTGAGAATTTTCAATATATTGGTGAAGGTTTTCAAGGCATTAAGCAATATGGTGAAAATTTTCACTCAAGTGGGGATTTTGAAAGCAATGAAGATGATTGTGTCAATAGTGGACACAATGTTGATGACGATTTTCCTCCAAATTATTGTGTTGATGATGATGTTCTCAATCATTCAGTTGCAACAAATGAAAGTGATCGACATTCTCTAGTTCGGTCTCCTAACAATGTTTTGCTTGATACTCCGTGTTGTTATAAGGAAAATCCTTCTAGTGAGGATGATGAAATAGTGGAGACGTTGCAAAGAAACATTGTGTCTAGACCAGGATTAGACCTTTTTATATCAATCCAAATCATTCTAGTTATACAAGGTCTAGGAAAGAATTTCTCACTAAATCAATTTCTATAAGTGAATTGATTTCAAGTTAATGTTGTCAAAAGAATTGTTTGAAAAGCATGGACTACATGTATGCCTTGAATAAAAGGAAGACATATTTGTCAATGAATAAGAGCATGCAAATTTCATATTTAATAAGGTGCATGATATCCACCAATACAGGATACGATTATCGCATTGGGAATATTTTACTTTGCAGAAAGGCTTTCAAAAAAATTCACTCAGTTAGTAATCTTGATCTATCAAAAATCCAGACAAGGTTGGAAAAAGATCCATCATTTTATTCAAAGGTGCATCATGGACGAGAGAGTGGGCCATTCACAAACACTACATTGTCATGGATGAGTGATTTCTTTTCCAAACATGGAGAGTGTATGCCAGATAGAGACACAATACATATTCCAGATAATTTTTCATGGAAGGAAATCTACAGCTTGTACAAAGAATATGCTGAAGGTGTTGAAGGAAATGGTAATTTTATTACATATGCATATTTTACAAGAATATGGAAGAAACAATTCAACAATATCAGTATTCCTAAGAAATCAAGGATGGGGATTTGTAGTGTATGTGCTACTCTTAAATCAAGAAGAGATAAATATGAAGGGGCAGAAAGAGGTATGTATTTACTATTTTGTTTTTTTTTTAATTGAATAGTTATCAACTATGAAAACATACGATCAATATTTTCATTTTATGCCATGTGTAGATTCCATAGTCAAAGCACTTCAAGAACATCGAAATCAACAATCAAGTGGAAGACAGAAGTTGTACAAACATCGAAAGAAGTGTTATGATGTTCCAAACAAATATTTAGGTATGATAATTGATGGCATGGACCAGAAGAAAACACTTCTACCACATTTTGCCCGTACACCCAAAAATTTACAGGAATAGAATTTCATTCAGTTTCACTTAGTTGGTTGTATGGTTTTCAATGGAAAAATGTTTCCAAGAGTTTACTTCACAGCTCCAAATATTCCTAATGATGCAAATCTAACCATCACCATAATTCATCATGTGCTCACTTACTGGTCTGGAAATCTTCCTCAAGTTCTCTATCTACAGTTGGACAACACTAGTCGTGAAAATAAAAATCAAATTGTGTTTGGATGTCTAAGCATGCTTGTTGAAATGGGAATCTTTCAAAAGGTGAAAGTTGGTTTCCTTCTTGTTGGACACACTCATGATCATATTGATCAAATTTTCAGTCATTTTTCAGTAACATTGAAGAGGAAAAGTGTTAGAAGTCTACCATCATTGATTGAATGTATCAAGAAAGCATACATTCCAGAGTCTGTTTTTCATATATTAGAATAAATTGTTGGCATGCGAAGATTTATTCAAGGATTGCATCGAGAAGAAAAATGTATTGAATAGCTTAATGACATTAGCTGCCAACATCAATTTTGTTTCAAAAAATTTGATGGGAAAACACTTATATGGGGAAAGCAGTATTCAACTACTACGGAATGGGGGCCTTCATTAGGTTTATCATTTTTTAAGTTCATTCCAAATCATCCAATTTTTGCATCAAAGTTATTATTTTTACAATCAGTTGTTGAAATCCATAATGCATGGAGGCGTAATAGAGATGTAGATTATTTTAAATGGCTGGAAGAAATTAAAAAGTCCATTAAGGATACATATGAGTACTTTGATGTTGTTGACTCTGTTCGGTGGGAGTCTTTTTTCAATAGTCAAAGTGACATAATTTCAAGATCAACAAATGAAGATACAATGTTGAGGAATCCATTTCATTGGCCACAAAATATGCCAAACGAATCTGAAGAAACAAACATTGTTGAAGTTCAACAAGAATCTCAAGGTGCTATTGAGTTTACACAAGTAGAGGAAAGAGAAATGTATATTGGTTCGCAAAGGTCACGTGCACAATGTGTAGCCATGGAAGACCTTTACAGGGGTTCAGTACAAGATATTAAGGAGAGTAGCATGATTGCAGTTTTAGCGACTGAAGATCCACATGTTTATCCATTCTGGATAGGAAAGGTTATAAAGATTGAGAAAGAAAATGATGATGTTATTGCAATTGAAGTGCATTGGTATGCAACAAGTACACGCTCATTCAATGGTGTGTACAAGCCAGAGATGGTGGTTGAGAAACATGTCAATAGAAAGAGAAAAATAAAGGGTCAAAATACAACTCGTCATCGCACTAACCTCTTAAAATTAGATGATGTTGACATACTTGTTTATGACTTCAATTTGACAAAGAGAGGAACTCTTCGCTCCAAGACAACATAGATTATCAAGAGGTTGTTGCCGCAAGATGGGAGTCGGTTGAACCTAGTCATAGATTTAAAAGGCATTTGACATTTGAAATGTTGGGCATGCATGTAGACTCAGATGGTGCATTCATCGACAACAGAGAAGAGTATGGATCATCTACATATTCATCCAAACATTCATCTAAAGATAATGTAGACTCTGATGGTATTTCAGAAACCATGAGTCAATTTAAATAAGTGTATGAAACATTTTATGCATTTTTTATCCATATGATGTTTGTATGGTAACTAAAAATGAGCATTGAATTTACATATGATCTTACATGAAGTTATGAATCTTTTGTTATGTTTTATTAATGATATGTTTTTTTATTATGGATAATATATTAAAAAAAATTAGCTCATATATTTTGAATATGGTCAATGTAACAATACTTTTAAGAAATTATTTATGTTTCATTCAATGTAACTTGTATTTATTTTTTTATTATTATAAGTAAAAAATTATTAAAAAGTGACATTGAATTTTTAAAGTATATTGTGATATTTTCATGGCATTATGTATTACATTGTGCTTTGTGTGATAATAAGATTTAAAAAGTAAACATCTCAGGGTTGATTTTATGATTTTGTTTACAGTAATGATGAGTTATTTTACCACATTATAAAAATGTGTCATTTTCATAGCCCAATTTTAGAATGGGTGCTACCGGTAGCAGTACTTTTCAATTTGATGGCTGATTTTGAGGTTTTGGTTTTAATGGTACCAAGTGATAAAAATACGATTTCAAATGATCTCAAAATTTAACGTTTTGAAAAGAAAAAAAAAATCAAAAACATCTTTATTTTTTTTAGGTGTTGATTTTAAGGTTTTTCTGAGCTATTGTCTAAGTTTTGAAGGCCATGTTTGAAAAATGTTGTAATTTTGACCTAGTTTAAAAAAAATGGTGCTACTAGTAGCACCACTTTTTTATTTGGGGGTTGATTTTGATGTTTTCTATGCAAAAATATGGGTTTTTTGGGCCAAAGTTCTCGTTTTGAGGTCACAGTTCTCATTAAGTCGGTAACTATGTTGAAATTGGTTTTGGAAATTCTTGTTGCATACGAGATTGGTTGGTTGCTGTGATTTTGGGCTCAGGGGCCAGGAAATTAGACTTCCTCGAGCTAGGGAGCCATAGAGGCTCTGTTCATAGCTAGTTGGGAGGAAAACATTATATTTTCGGGCAGTTTCAGGCAAGTTAACAATAGGAAACAAGAATTAAATAAAAACAAAAATTTACTGTCATGCAAAAACATAAATGCAAAACAAAAATACAATTGTGCGTTTGTTCATAAGATATGTTAATGTCACTTTGTTACACATCAAAAGTACTCATTGCAATGATGACCTAGTGTCGTCATTACTGAATGTCGCAAGTGTCGCATTTCGCTCACAAGTGTCACAAATATCATACTGTCATCTTGTATATGTTGTGTCTCAGACGACACTATCAAGAACACTTACAAAGACACCTCAAAAGACTGGTTTTGAAGAGGAGAAGTCATTTGACAAAGAGTACAAGTCTTTTTCCACTGAAAAACCCACTAAAAAATCAATTTTGGAAGGCAGCGCTCTCCTATACACTGTTAGGGAGTGCCAACGCTCTGTGACCTCTTTTGGGGGAGCGTTCCAATACTCTGTGCCCCATTCTGAGGGAGTGCTGGCCTTTTTTGAGCGAATCTTTGGATTGTTGAGAGAAATCAGGGAAGAATCCCTTCATATATGGAGTTGGTTGGATTTGGATTTGAGGTCAAGGCTCGATCTTAGGGAAGATCCATAACTAAAGGAGAAGAATCCTCAACTTATTCCAAGAATCTCTTAAGTGGTTAGGCCTCTCCAAGCCTATATAAGGAGGGCTCTTCATGGTGAAAGAGAAGACATTGTGAAGCATCAAACTTATGATCTCATAAGGGAGATATCATTGAAGCATCAACATTCTGTGTGGATTATTTGAGCAAGGGTCTGGACAAAGAGCGCTTGGTGAAGCTACTGCACCTACATCCATGGTTGTAAGCATCTCACTTTGTTTTCATTAATATAAATCTATGCTTGGCATGTTTCCTTTAAAGTTTGTGTACGTTTCATGAACTTGTTTCTTTCATAGATCCATTATGAAGCTAATCATGGTAGAGTAGGAAGTATGTCTCGTTGTTGTTGCCCATTGTATTGCAAGACCTTCTAAAGAACTTGGAGATCAAGATCATCCTGGATCGATCAAGGACAAACGTCGGTAAAAAGGTATTTACTCTTCTTCCTTCTTCTTCTTTGGATAGTTTAGCTTCATTAAAAGGAAAGTTAGTGTCCACAATAGCATTTTTTTGTCTTGGTCATAGGGGTCTAGTATCCAAGAGAGAATCCACTTGTCCACAGGGGGATTTATCTATAACAAAAATTAGCGACTCTATCAGGTTCTCTGAGTCCATGAGTGTTGTCATCAATCAACCCCACTTTTCTTCTGAAAAGTGAAACCCAAGTGCTTGATCCAATCCTGTCATTGATCAGCCCCACTCTTCATCAAAAGAGTGAAACCAAAGTGGTCGATCTGGTTCCGCCATCGGTCGATCCCACTCCTCCATTGAGGAGTGCCAAAGTGGCTGCTCTGATTACTTCATCGATAAATATCACTCCTCTTCTAAAGAGTGCCAAAGTGGTCGATTTGGCTCTGCCACCAGTTGATCCCACTCCTCCTTTGAGGAGTTCCAAAGTGACGGATCCAGTCCCTTCCTCGGTCAGTCCCACCCTTCATCTGAAGAGTGCCAAAGTGATTTCTCCAGTTACATCATCGGTCAATCCCACTCTTCCTCAGAAGAGCGCCAAGGTGGTCGATATGATCCCATCATCAGTCGATCCTACTCTTCCTATAGAGAGTAAACCCGATACTGCCCATGTTTTTCTCGTTGATACAAAATCTAGCGTGTTGGGGGGGCATTCCTCCTTCTCCCGCGAAACCCCCTCCAAGTAATGAGGCCATCCTTTTTATTGGGGTGTGATAACTAGACCTCATCTTCCCTCTCACATTCCTTTCAAGATTACAATACAGGTTTGTGTTCGGGGCATTCCTCATGCGATGATAGATAAAGGTTCGTCTATTAGTATTTTGTCCTCTATTGCTTGGAAAACTTTGGGTTATCCTTAGTTTGTGCCAGTTACCTAGACTCTATTTGCTTTTAATAGAAGAACCAGTCACCCTTTAGGGATCCTTCCTCAGTTTCCTGTAACTTTGGGAGGGAAAATTGTCTTTGTTGATGTTATGGTAGTCCAGGACCCCTTGGATTTCGATTTACTCATTGGGAGAGATTATGTATATTCCATGAAAATTATTGTGTCCACTCTTTTTCGTGTGATATATTTCCCACACGATGACCTCCCTAAACGGTTCTTATATGTCAGTATCACCCCCGCCACATGTTAATTATGTGGCATTGTCTCCCATGACTTCAACTCCTAATGATTTAGATTTGGTAGTTGACATGGTGATCTCTTCGATAGGGCTATTGGAGCCTTATCTCCTTACCCCTGTCGCGGCCCTCGACATGTGTTCCTTCCAGAGCATTCTTCTTCCATCCAGTGAAGATCTCTTGGAAGCCATGATCGAGTTTTCTCCCTTGACATGGTGTCCTTCCAGAGCGTTATCCTCTTGGAAGTCATGATCAAGAAGAGTCCACGAGCATAGTTTCTCTTCTCTGTGGCAAGCTTGTTAAAAAATGAAGCAGAGGTCATGAGCATAGTTTTCCTCTCTGTAGCTATCTCGCTAAAAAATGAAACAGAAATCTGGGGATTCAACCCAGAGCCTTGAGCATAGTTATTTTCCTGTGTCAAGCTCGTTAAAAAATGAAACACTCACCTCTCCTGTCAGGTCGAGTCTTTCGCCAGATCTCGTAGATGTCGAGACGAGTCTTTCGTTAGGTCTCGTATTTGAACCTTATTTTCATCCACCTGTATCCTTTTTCTCCATCTAGTACAGAAATTGGTGACAACCTCAAAGTCGGTGAATGAATTGAAGCTTGGGGGGCATGTCTCCAGCCTTTGATGATCATTCTGGAGTTAAGCCACTAGCTTTCAAGCTGGGGGCAAAGTACCGAGCTTAGTCTTTGTTCTTTATTGTGCTCATAAAAACATGAGAATGTAACCGAGCAACCTTTTATCTCTTTTTTGGGCTCGGATGGATATACAAAAAAGGAACCCCTTGGAGTCTTCTTTAAAATCTTTTCAGACTCTCTAAACATGAAAATATTGTTGAGTGATCTTGTTTCCTTTCACACTCGTTAAAAGGTTTGAAACTATTAATATTATGGTAGTTGCGAGAGGTATTTACCTCCATGTGTGAACCTGACGAGAATAGAAAACTCCGGAAAGCAAGAGAAAACCCTAATGAGTTGGCTAATAACCCTAGAAGTCTTGTTGGCTTAAGAAGATAATTAATATTAGGTTATTATCCTCCAAGAGAAGAAGTCGGCCAGAAATAATAATAATATACTAAACAGACACATATCCAGAAGAAGTCGGCCCCAACAAATCTGGCAGAACCACTATAAATACAGGGCGCCAGTTCTCATTTGACAGCATCTCAGAATTGCAGTTCCCGGTTTGGTGCGCACTGCAGCTCCAGTTTGGTGCGCACGTGTGGAGGAGGACTGCAGGTGCAGCTGCAGCAGCAACTATTTTCAGTGTTGACTTGGACTATCTATTGGCGAGGGTTTGAACTATTTGATCAGCTTTTTGTGATGCGCTATCCTTGGGGAAAGGTGCGCTACCCTTTGTTTGGCTATCTAGCCTAGGGTTTGCTTCTAGAGGAATTCTCAGTCAAGGTTAAGGTGCTCGAAGGGAGGCTTCGACCTATGGTTGGGTGATGAGGGTATCATCAATGGTAAAACGAGCACACCATCTTTCATATTCTAACAGGTTATGGGCCCACACCCCTCCAGTTAGCCTAAAACGCTGGAAGGAAACATAGCCGCTAGACATTGAGCTCGTTGAGGAACTGACGCTAGGGTTACTAGCAGGAGCAATTTCCAAAAGCACTGCAGCTAGGGTTACTAGCAGAAGCAGTTGCAGAAACCCTAAACCTCTTGTCGAGGCACCTTAAGTGACGAGATTGACCTAATCTCTGGATAGATCAGTGCACCCTAGCCCAGTGCATCTCCTCATACTCTCAGAAGGCCAAGATGTGAAGTTTGGATTTCTGGTCAAATCTAGGGTTTGACCAAGTCAAGCAGCCATGACAAACTCTATGAAGTCTGAGAACAAGTTAGATGGAGCCTCTAACTTCATAGCATGGAAGACAAGGATTGACCTCATCCTTGCTAAGAATAAAGTACTGGATATTGTGAAAGGAAAGATCGTGAAGCCAGAGTTTGAAGAAGGAGAAGAGAAGGAACCGCAAAACGTTGGAGCTATGGAGAAGTTCAAAGATGTTGACATCAATGCCATGAGTATCATAGTGGATTCCATAAAAGACCACTTGATACCCTACATCTCCCATCTTCACTCATCAAAGAAGATGTACGATGCCCTAACAAATCTCTTCTCAGTCAGAAACATTGGACAAGTTATGAGTCTGAAGAATGAGCTCCGTAACATGAAGATGAATGACGACGACAGCATAACATCATACTTTGTAAGGATCTCCCAGTTAAGAGATCAACTACAAGCTATTGAAGA
>JASDQU010736692.1:786786-807141 GCA_032191745.1 Picea mariana | reverse complement strand
GTAAGGATCTCCCAGTTAAGAGATCAACTACAAGCTATTGAAGAGATCACTTCAGAAAAGGAATTGGTGAACATAGTACTCAATGGTCTTCCCAAGACATGGGATGCATTTGCCGCAAGCATGAACACAAGGAAGGAGTACCCGACATTTGAAGAACTTTGGACCTATTGTTCTCAAGAAGAATCAAGAATCAATGCAAAAGAGAAACCCCAAAAGAAGTACGATGATCAAGCCTTCACAACAAGATTCAAGAACTTCAGGAAACAAAAGGAAGTTTGGTTCAAGGAGGAAGCCAAATCAAGAGAAAGACATTTCAGAAATACAATGCTTCAACTGTCATAAGTACAGTCACTATAGGAACCAGTGTCCCGAGCTAAAGAAAAGGAAAGAGGAACATGAAGCTTCAGTTGTCGAAGAAAAGGAACCTACAAAAAATCCTAAGCAGGATGGAAGAGACTTCTTCTACTAAAAAGGCAACAACATTCTTCTTATTTTATGTGCATATCTTGTTTGCATCGTCTTTGTACGTATCGTGTATATCTATCTCTTAATGTGTTCCAAGAAGAACTATACCTATGGAAGAACCACAATATAAGAATGGATATCATTAGATAATACACATGAAAGGATGAAATACAAATCATGTGGAAGCTACTACAAGATAAGATGAATCAATCATGAAGAGACTTAGAAGTCAGACATCAAGAGGAATTGGAGAAAGACTTATGATGACAACTAAAACGGAAGCGTGGACTCTGTTAGACAGAGAGAGCCAATTATATATTGCAGAAGACAATAAGAATGCAGATGGAAGTATGGACTCTATCAGATGGAGGGAGCTGATTATATGCACTCTTACATGAAGCAAGGTTTAGGAGGGAGCTAATCCTATGATCCATTGAAGATGATGAAATGTATATATCCATGGTAGCAGCCATGAAAGACAGTACATGTTCAGCTCAACCGCAAATGAAGACCTTTTCGAAGAGAATCCTTAAAGTATTCCTGGTTGTCCATCCAGATCTGTGATCCTATGATGAAAGGAAGAAGTGGAATCTCTAAAACATGGAATCTACAAGAAACTCCATGAACCCAAAAACTAAAGAAAAACATGAAGATTCCAAGAAAAAAAGAAAAGCCAGAACAACCAGTCATTACATCAATAATCACAAGATTACCAAGCCTGATATGAAAGCAATCAAGCAGAAGAACTGAAAGTTGTGATGAAGAACGGTGTATGGAAGACTTATGAATGAAAGCATTGTGAGATCTAGAACTAGAGGTTCTCTCAGATGGAGGGAGAAGACTATGATGATCACTTGTTCCAGTACACAAGACATATCACTACATGAGTTATTTTATCATCCGCAACATCCATGAGTTGGAGTTCTACATCAGATAAATGCAAAGAATGTTCTCCAGAGAAATTGAATAAAGAGCGTATGAAGAGCAATCTCAAGACTTTGAGACATACCAGAAAGAGACTCCTGTATGCAGATATGAAGAAGACAACTTGGTGGAGAACCTCCAGTGCACAACATAAGTGTGGTGAAGATTTCCTATAAACATCAAGATGACTACTCAAAAGATCAGATCTCACGATGACAGAAGAAGTACCGCATGGATATGTTCCAGTTCCCCAACTATGATATACTCTATTGTTTATCTCTACATGAAGCCTTCACAAGTGTTCCAGACTAAAGTACAAACATTACATTATCCATGATAAAGTCGAGAAAGGAGAAAATGATTTCTCCAATACATATCTCCATTGATGAGCAGACAGCAAATATCTTGACAAAACCTCTATCCAGAATCAAGTTTGTATATTTCCGAGAGAAGACGAAGATCGGGAAGATTCTCCAAGCTAAGAGAAGGTACAGAAAAATATTTTTGAAAAACATTTATTTTTGTGATTTAAATAACTCTCCAGTTAGGAGGGAGCATTTATCTTTGTAATTAATTAAATAGTCCAGATTGGACGGATGCTTTTCTGTTCGGAAAGTGGATTGAGATTTCTGACGGACAGTGACTTCCCATTGTAGTTAACATGGGAGGCAAACTGGTTGTTGATGTATCATAGACAACGACTTCCCATTATGGTTAACATGGGGAGTGGTCTAGGACAGTCATTCTTCTTAACAGTCACTTTGAGTAGTGGTCAAGTAGAATGGTCCGCCTCGTCGGGCAGTCATTCTTTCGAAGTTCATAGTTGTGAGCAATTTCGAAGAATGGTCCATTTTGGAGGTTGATGCAGGACAAACATTCCTTAAGGAAGACTCATTCTCTCCAGGTTACACTTTGTTTAGTGTCGGAGGAATGGCCGAGGGTGGGGAATGGTCCGGACAATTATTCCTTAGGGCAGACTCATTCTCTCCAGGTTACACTTTGTTTAGTGTCGGAGGAATGGCCCAGGATGGGGAATGGTCCGGATTGTTATTCCTTAGGGCAGACTCATTCTCTCCAGGTTACACTTTGTTTAGTGTCGAAGGAATGGCCCGGGGTGGGGAATAGTCCACTCTCAGCAATCAGGGACAGTCATTCCCTAGGGTTTATACATTCTCTCCAGGGTGCACTTTAATCAGTGTAGGAGGAATGGCCTAGGGTGAGGAATGGTCCAAACATTTCTTAGGGTTTATACATTATGTCTAGGGTGCACTTTGATTAGTGTAGGAAGAATGGCCCAGGGTGAGAAATGGTCCAGGCTTAGAAATCATAAACAATCCTTCTTCCTTGTTTGTGAAGAATGGGGCAGATAGCCCATTACTGATGAGGGCAAATATTCTTTCAGATCTCACAAATATGAGTGAAAGATTGGCCCAGATGATTTAGTTTATTTTTAACAAATATTTTTTCTGCGGGATGGCATCAGATGATTGTTATGGAAACTACCTGTCTCCAGACAGTAGAGATATACTACTGTGGTGGATATGTTCCACTGTTCGTGAGGCAGATATTCTTTCAGAGCTCATAGATGTGAGTGAAAGATTGGCCCAGATAATTCAATCTATATCATAACATTGTTTCTGTGCAGATTGCTATCAGATGTTTGTTATGAAGATTGTATGACAGTAGATGAATATTAATATGGTGAATATGTTTCACTGTTCGCAACCATATGTTGTTGATCAAGTACTTGTGTGTTACTTGATGTGGTAGTGAACCACTGGATTGTAGTTATGTACTACTATGAATAGACACAGTTGTGCTCTATCCTTGTTCTAATTGCCTTGAAGACTATCATCAGTTTATTGGAGATAATGATCATTTAGATGGATGATGAACAGAGATTTTCCAAACGGAAAACAGTTCAGAACTTTTACTCCTCTTGTATCACTCTATGGTGAGAGTGACTTATCCAACATCATGTCTAATTACTCAGATGAAGTATGGTTTTGAGAGATGATGCAGATGATGGTGATGGTGATGCTCATGATCTAGTCATGAAATAGTCTAGATGATTATATTGATGCTACCGGGTAAATGGTATATTTTGTGCTCAAGTCCATTACCTGTAAATACCTCTCTGGCTAGGAGGGAGTGTTAATATTATGGTAGCTGCAGGAGCTATTTACCTCCATGTGTGAACCTAACGAGAATAGAAGACTCCGGAAAGAAAGAGAAAACCCTAATGAGTTGCTAATAACCCTAGAAGTCTTGTCATCTCAAGAAGATAATTAATATTAGGTTATTAGACTCCAAGAGAAGAAGTCGGCCAGAAATAATAATAATATACTAAACAGACACATATCCAGAAGGAAAAGTCGGCCCCAACAAATCTGGCAGAACCACCATAAATACAAGGCATCAGTTCTCATTTGACAGTATCTCAGAATTGTAGTTCTCAGTTTGGTGTGCACTGCAGCTCCAGTTTGGTGTGCACGTGTGGAGGAGGACTGCAAGTGCAGGTGCAGCAGCAGCTATTTTCAATGTTGACTTGGACTATCATTGGCGAGGGTTTGGACTATCTGATCATCTTTTTGTGATGCGCTATCCTTGGGGAAAGGTGCGCTACCCTTTGTTTGGCTATCTAGCCTAGGGTTTGCTTCCAGAGGAATTCTCAGTCAAGGTTAAGGTGCTCGGAGGGAGGCTTCGGCCTATGGTTGGGTGACGAGGGTATCGTCAATGGTAAAATGAGCACACCATATTTCATATTCTAACAGAAACGGTGTCTTTCGAGTGGTAGTTTATCTCTTTTTCGGCCTCGCAAAGACTAACATTACGAAAAAGGACAACATTGGAGTCATCTTT
This sequence comes from Picea mariana, assembly GCA_032191745.1. NCBI lineage: Eukaryota > Viridiplantae > Streptophyta > Pinopsida > Pinales > Pinaceae > Picea > Picea mariana. The sequence continues at coordinate 802,890 of JASDQU010736692.1, read as the reverse complement.
AAGTCATTTTTAGACTCTCTAAATATGAAAAAACACTGATTTTACCTTCTCTGGACTTGTTGAACAATCATACATTGAAGGGCTCATATAGGACCGAACCCTTACTTCTTCCAGTTCGTTAAACAAAGGAAGAGAGACTTACTGAAGGTGAGTTATATCGAGCATGTGTTACCCTCCTCGAGCTCGTTAAAATAAAAAGAGGTACGCGTCTATCTGGATGGAGGAAAAATTGAAGGAAGCAAGCCAAGCAGTTTTTGAGAACATTACCAGTAATTTTTACAGTCGCCCTTGAACATGGCATTTTATCTTTGCACACATTTTTTATCCGCCGAACCTCTGCACTGAACCAATCCTTTGATTTTCCTTACTCCTTTGGGTCACCCGACGAAAGTCATAGTATCCACTGAATTATCAAGCTTTGGTCCTTGTCAAGTTTATGTTGTCATGCCTCAGTGTTCAAGGGAAGTATCTGCCTCAAGAGTCAACCATCACAGATTCCTGTTTCAATACCTGTGTCAGTCCATGTTCATTTCCATGTTCATTTGATCCACCAATTATATCTATGTGTCAGTTTTGTGTCATTGATGGGGGATACACCAAGGCCCTCCCTCGACGAGTCTATTCCTGTCGACTTCAACACATTATCCAGGAGCTAGACTTAGAAACCAATTAGTACCTTGGGACCTGTATGCCTCAATGGCAGGCCTCCTCGTGTTCGACAATGGGTTTACGTCATTGACCTCTGATCAGATGATTCCATGGATGTTCGACTTCAACTCATCCATTCACATTCGTTGGAATGTACTAGAGTACCTTGGGAATCATTGACATCAATGGTGATTTCCCTCGTGCTTGTTAACGGTTTACCTCATTGACCGGTAATCAAGTGGTTTCTGCCATGTTCGACATCAAGACATCTGTTCACATGGTTAGATTCGTACTACATCAGGATCGGTAAGAAGACCCTGGGTTGAGTCATCACTCTTATATGTACTTTGCCCAGGTTGCGACAGAGTTTCTTTTGAACATTGACACATATATTTTTACATAGATCCACTTTGTATTGGTCGTGGCTGTGTGTTGTCTAGTAGATCCACTATGTATTCTTCATGGCTACGATCGGTTCAGGTCATAGGAGTATAGATCCACATTGTATCTTCAGTGGCTATAACTTTTTGTCAATATAATTATGGATCTGCAGTGTATTTTATGGTGGCCATACCTTGAAAGTCTTTATCACTCAAGCATAGGTATGTCTGCCTTGGGCTTGAAACATGTCATAATATTTGTTTGATGGTTGTGTGTAGCTTCTATCAGGTTCTCTGAGTCCATACCCTTGCTTGAAAAAGTCTACAGAGTACTTCAGTCATCAGTTCTCGTCTTCTAACTTCGCACTTTGGGGGGCAATCTGCTACACATCAAAATTACTCATTGTGATGATGACCTAGTGTTGTCATTACCGAATGTCGCAAATATCGCATTTCACCCACAAGTGTCGCAAATATCATACTGTCGTCTTGTCTATGTTGTGTCTCGGACGACATTATCAAGAACACTTACAAAGACACCTCAAAAGACTGGTTTTGAAGAGAAGTCATTTGACAAAGAGTACAAGTCTTTTTCCACTGAGAAAACCTAAAAAATCAATTTTGGAAGGCAGTGCTCCCCTATACATTGTTAGGGAGTGCCAACGCTCTGTGACCTCTTTTGGGGGAGCGTTCCAATGCTCTGTGCCCCATTCTGAGGGAGCACTGGCCTTTTTTGAGCGAATCTTTGGATTGTTCAGAGAAATCATGGAAGAATCCCTTCATATCTGGAGTTGGTTGGATTTGGATCTGAGGTCAAGGCTCGATCTTAGGGAAGATCCATAACTAAAGGAGAAGAATCCTCAAATTATCCCAAGAATCTCTTAAGTGGTTAGGCCTCTCCATGCCTATATAAGGAGGCCTCTTCATGGTGAAAGGGGAGACATTGTGAAGCATCAAACTTATGATCTCATAAGGGAGATATCATTGAAGCATCAACATTCTATGTGGATTATTCGAGCAAGGGTCTGGACAAAGAGAGCTTGGTGAAGTTGTTGCACCTACATCCATGGCTGTAAGCATCTCACTTTGTTTTCATTAATATAAATCTATGCTTGGCCTGTTTCCTTTAAAGTTTGTATATGTTTCATGAACTTGTTTCTTTCATAGATCAATTATGAAGCTAATCATGGTAGAGTAGGAAGTATGTCTCATTGTTGTTGCTCATTGTATTGCAGGACCTTCTGAAGAACTTGGAGATCAAGATCAGCCTGGATCAAGCAAGGACAAACGTCGGTAAAAAGGTATTTACTCTTCTTCCTTCTTCTTCTTTGGATAGTTTAGCTTCGTGAAAAGGAAATTTAGTGTCCATAATAGCACTTTTCTGTCTTGGTCATAGGGGTCTAGTATCCAAGAGAGAATCCACTTGTCCGCAGGGAGATTTCTCTGTAACACACTTATATTACAAATTTACTTTTTAACTATGAAGCCCTGGGAAGGGCTTTACAAACATTAAAGAAAAAGGAGCACACACACATAAGTATGTAGAGTAGTATTTGCACATCTTCTTTTGATTTGTTATATATATAACAAGGGAGGTTATGGGCTAAATAGATTTGGCCTTCAACAAAATTTGTGTTTGAATTAAAAATAATTTCTTTTAATTTGTTACATCCATAGAAATATGGTTTTATGCAATAAATAAATTTCATCTTTAATGTTATATGTGTTCAAATTTAAAATACAAATTTTTAGTGAGAATTTAAAAAATATAAAACCCATTCTAAACCAAAAAAACAAGTGAAACTAATTTATCTAACCATTTTTAATAACAAACCTTAATAGATTAAAAACTACCCATCTTATACCATATTGTTTTCTTGTAACAAAAATGAACCCAACATTGTGTCAAAAGGCTCCTAAACAGTTTGTTGAATCAATTCTTATTAGTTTGAAACATTATCCTTTAAAACATGAGGATAATCTATATATCACCAAAGAGTTGTTCTAGTTGAACTTCATAAATTTATCAAAATTTAATGTGTAATATGAATTGATCCAAACATGTGTTAGCAAAATCAAAGCAACCATAGAAACAGTTGCAACAAGTTTAAATCATATGCATGGTGTCTAACAAGTTATGGAACAATAAATAAGGAAACTAAGTCAAAGAAGAAATAAACTTATACATTCAACATTCAAAACACACATTGGCACAATAAATTAGGCAACAATTCAAGTTCAAATTTTTATTAATGGGATAGAAATTATATAACAAAATATGAACAACATCCTTACCAATTCACTATCAATCAACTATAACCAACTACCAACACATTCAAAATATTAGGGTGGTGTATAAATCTACTAAGGCGATATAAAATGATTCATTTTACAAATGTTCATATCCTAAATTACATAAGTGTACAAAATTTGTGAAGATGAAAACATGGAGAGAGGAAGTTGTACTATCATGATTGTTGGGCGTTCGACCATCACTACTCATTGAGTCATCCATCCACTCCAGCAAAACACATTATGTTGGGAATTTGTTCGCAGCAAAGTGCACATACGAAGGTGGTGCAATGATCCATGTGCATGACTAGACTTTGGAACTGCATAGTGAAGTTGCAACACTAGAACTATGTAAATGAAATATTAGCATCTACAACATGACACCAATGTGCCACTCTTATATATGTCAAAGTTGATCTCTACATTGTGCATCACGCATTGATGATTCCACATGAATCTACACCTTTGATGCAGTAACCAAAACTGTGTTCATACTTTTATAATTTCTTAGGGTGAAGTTGTCTTGAGCACATCTCCTCTAGTGATGAACTCGGTGGAAATCTGACTCCTAGGATCAAACCTCCTTGTGTAACAGTTGTGGGTGCATAGAAATTATCCTGTCAATTAAGGAAATTTAGCTTGAATATGCTCCAAGGCGTACTACCACTTGTCAAGTTGGGAAGATTGTCCTTTTAACCCAACTAGATAAAGTTTTAGGCTTCCATGTCTAGTTGCTTGCACTTTCCACTATATAATTTTATTTGCTTCCGGCATTGCACCAACTTTAGCAAGGATCCCTTCAAGAATCAATTAAATAAATTCATCTTCACCATCTAGCATCGATTGCTTGTAGAGCTTCAAGAATCTATGTTTAACGCTCAATGAATACCCATGTATTCTAGTACATCTAACTTTAATATGTTCTCTTTAATTTAATCGATGATGGTATAAGACTTATATATGAATAGCTTGATTATTTAGTGTATCTTCTTAAAGAACACCTTATAAAGGTATACATAGAGTATCCTCTACAAAAAACTAATGATTTCCATGGTGTTGATCATTCCCAACATTGTGCTTTTGCCAACTCTTATGCAAAACTTCTCAAACTTGATCATGAATCTATAGGATGTGATCAATAAACCTTACATCATGGATATGTGCAATGTCATTTATCATCATCATCGCTTTGGGATAAGATCCAAAATATATAATGGATCATTTGATATAAATCCAAGGCATGCTCCAAAAGGTGAAGTGCATGGCACGTTGTTGACTGTGTAATTATAATTGTGTTGTACACATGGAATGTTGGCATCTCACGTCTTGGAATGTCTATGATTGAAAATTATTAATTGCACTATGGTGTGATTTACTCCCTTTGTTTGAGCATTTGTACGAATATGGAAGACAATACTCTCAAACAAGAGGAAATTTGGTGTTAAAATGGGCCAAATAATAAGTGTTGTGCTTGTTGAGTTGGAAATTCAATAACCAATAGAATTCCAAAGAATAGAGCCAATTATATTCATTGAGTTAGATGCATAAAAGTCGGGGATTATTATGTGTCATGTTTGTATTTGACAATATTTAACCATATATACACTCACCTTGGTTAAGATCTTGGTGAGATCAACTCGAGATATGATAAAAATCTTTGAAATATTTATATCATTAGTACTTCCATTATTTATTATATGATATCTATTATCACTTATTTAATGTACTCACATTATATATTATTATTATTATTATATTAAATATTAAATATTATTATTATTGTGTCACAAAAATTTAAACATATCATTACCTCGTAATTATATATTAACTTAGCTTACATACAAGGCAATGTGATGTGGCATACATGACTTACTATTTTATAATTTCCTTAGAAGGCCCGTTTTGGTACCAATTTTTCTATAATCATAGCTTGGTATCTATCAATCCCCACGTCTACCAAAAGTAGTTAAGAAATCCACTACTACAAACAAAATCCATAGATGATTGTAAACTAAAGTACACTGAACATACTTTCTCAAAGGAATATTTGCATGCCTTGTTGCATTGAAATCATCATCCTACAAGGGATCATCATGGTAATTTGCTGAAGCAATCAATGACAATCATCTTATAGTCACTACACCTACATGTCATAAATAAAATCAAGTCTATTGACACTAACTCCCATGTCCACTCAAAGCTGGAAATGAAATGTACAAAGTACTTGTTCAAGATCTAAATCATTGTCTTTGATATGCTCTAGAGGGAACAACTCACAAACTTTGTTGCAATATGCTCAATCTTCAATGAGAAGAAATATATTTACAAATTCAATGTGATCTTCTCCACTCCAAAATGTCTTGAGATTTAAATTGCAGTGGTGTGCCTCATGCAACTACAATAACCGGTGATCTCCCAAGAACATAAATAGAACTCAACTTGTACAAATTTCATCCTTACGTGGATAGTCGTAGAAATCTTCATATTGCAAGGTTGTTGTGAAGTTCTACGAGACTACGTAGATATACGTGAAGTCCAGAAATTGTGTATAATCTTCCTTGTAAGTGTTGAAACCAAACAGTTGAAATTGCACAAACACCATCAATCCAATTGGCAGTGGTCATAATAGGAAATCTACAACTTTATTTGTGCTTCCTTTTCTAATGCTTGATCACAATATTGATTTGTTGCAAATAAGTATCCACTTCATGTAGTATGCATCCTTGATCTTGTTGTATCCAAAGGCATTGGAAACGCTTATGGTCATCGTGAACAAATGTCCCTTTTCAAAGCAAGTAATGTCATTGGTGATTAATTACTTGAACCCATGTGTACACCTATCGATTATACACTTGAGTAATTTGAAAAGAGTCTTGGAGTGGTAGATGATGAGTCTTTAGTACTACGTCAAAACTACGTCCATTGCGTGTTTAAAAGATCCACCTTGATCTTGAAGGCTTGATGAATGTCAAGTAATGAGAGGATAGGCACACTCACAACTTGGTGCTTGATCACTTCAAACACTTCTTGTTGATCTTGAAGGCTTGATGAATGTCAAGTAATGAGAGGATAGGCACAATGACAACTTGGTGCTTGATCACTTCAAACACTTCTTGTTACATGACTTTCACTAAAAAAAAAATGGACTTGGTTGTACTTTAACCCATTAAGAAGGTATGTAATATGGAAAAATATACCATAACTTTATAAGATGGTTCGTCATTCCCATGAAACTTCATAGGCCGTGGATGTTCTCCGTAGTGACTAGTTGACAATGTTTGAAATCTTTATTGAAACAATCCAAGATAAACAAGTTTACACCTATTCATGTTCTCAACTTCTTTTGTAATAATGCTACAAGCACTTAGTCCAATGATGCAAGTGATCTCACCAAATCTCACTAAAAGAAAGAATGTTGTCCAAATACAAGATCACAAATGAGTTAAGGTATGATTTTAGCACATCGTCCATGTTCATCACAAACGTTGATGAGGGGTTAATAAGACGAACAACATCACCAACAATTCAAGCAAGTCTTGGTGTATCTTGAAAGTTATCTTCAACATATCCTTTAGCTTGATATAATATGATTACAGCCACACCTCATGCCAATCTTATTGAATTATTTGGCTCCTTAAAATTGATCTAACAAGTCAACACGCAGCGATGGGTTGCAATTCCTGGTAGTAATTATATTCAAGCATAAAAAATCCAATCACATTCTCCGTGTGTCCTCGTTATTTGGGACTAAGACAATGGAGGTTCCGCAAGGCAACAACTCCAGACAAATGTGCCCCTTAACCAACAACTCCTTGATATGTATCGTTATCTCTTCATTCTCTAACAATGAAGTTCTTTGCAATGCCTCAATTAGAAAAACGACTCCTTGTTATATGTCTATGGAATGCTCAATTGCACTGCTATGATGCATTTTGTGGAGTTGCTAGAATAACTCAGAATAGCATATAATATATTGTCCAACTACTTCCACTCTTTTGACTTATGATGTCATGCTTAATTTACATTTCATGATAACTTTGTGCATTGGTATCAGATGGAGTGTGCCACTCTCTCCTCTTTCTTTGGTTGTAGAACTAACAAAGTGAATTATCCAAAGGATTTGATCAATCTTCAAGCTTTATCTACTGAAATGAGTGCCAAAGGCGCAGAGATATTTGTACTTTGTTGTTGAGTAAACTTTACCATCCTTACCAAATTTGCACGACCAAACTCACCATCCCATGGGGATGGATTGCCCAAAATCACTCCACATCCAAATGTATGGTGTTGAACTGCACTTCATCAATATAATCTATTGATATGGTGAACTTCACTTTGCATTTGCGCTAGATCTGCAATTTTTGGTTTTGCCAAGTCAACTTGATGAGTAGGATTCAAGATGTGCCACTATATGTAAGTTGTGCCTCTCCACTACCACATCTAAAAATTAATATCACAAGCTCCTTTAGGATTCAAGATGTGCCACTATAGGTAAGCTGTGCCTCTCCACTACCACATCTAAAAATTAATATCACAAGCTCCTCGATTTGGATCTTAATGGAGAAAGGTTCGTATAGTCTGTGCCACTAGGTCAAACAATCATTGTCAAAGAGATATCTTTTGTTACAAAAATGGGTACTGCAATTTTCTTTCTTCATGCTCCAATTGCATAACACTTTTGGCACTTCACCGGATGCAATCTCCGACAATTATCCTTTTCATGTTCTTTGTGCTTGCAATAATTGTGGAAGGGGGCACTCTTCTTCTTCAATGTACTCTATCCTTCCTTTAGCGACTAGTCAATCTTCTATTATGTGGTTCTATTGAATGGCTTCTTCATTATGCCATTTTTTGCAATGGTGCTTTTTCCCTAACTGAAGTTAGCACCAACATCACCATTAGCTTCCTCCCACTACTCTTGGCCTTTGCTAACTTAGCTTTTCAATGGTCTCTTCAAGAGTGTAAATGTCAAACATGTCATGCTCCTAAATTGGCATAAAAAACTACCTAGTTAACTTAGTCACCAACTTTGCTTCTTCATTCATCACTTTGAGATGAATTGTATAGTAGTTGAATTCTTGGATATGGGCATATACTCTGTAGCTGGACTTTGTACCAAATATTATCACTGTTGTTCCTTCCAATAGTTGATCAAGTAGAATTTTTTCATGACAAAAAAATTGAAACAGTTCCATGTCATGGCTTGGGTGGTGTCACCTATGTATCAGCGTTCACACAAATTCCCCACCTTAGCAAAAAATCTGTGAACATGCATAGCTTTGTGAACACAATTTTGCCTTAGTTTGTGTACCACTGCACTTCATAACAGGAATCCTTAGCCAAAATAATCAAGCCGTCGAGCATCCATCTAGTTATCATATGATGGAACTGCCACCTTGGTTCCAACTTTGAGAGAAGAACCCAAATTCGATGTGGAACTTCCCCTGCCACAGTTATGGGTTTGGGTTTTCCTATAGAGGTCTTCTAGTAGATATCAGTGTACAATGTTGTGTCGGAGGTTGTTAACACTTGCAACAAATGAGCAATATTGATTAGTGGTCCATCCATATTCTTGAACTTGCTACTAATATTGGCAACCCCTAAGTCAAGCAATTCTACGTGACTTCTACAAGTTGTTCTCCTTTTCTTTCTTCATTTCAAAGCGAGGCTTAGCCATAAATTTTGTACAAACTCCAACAACTATGTGAACGATTCTCTGAAACCAATTTGATCCAAACACATGCTAATGAAATTAGTGCAACGACTATGACGAGTTCAACTTCCATACATAGAAAGCCATTGCACAACAAATAATGAAGCAACTTAGACAAGAAAGACACTCATGCCTTCAGCACACAAAACACGCATTGATACAATAAATTTGGCAACGACTCAACTTCAAATTTTCATTAATGAGGTAGAAATTGTACATCAAGATATGAACAGCATGAAGTTTTACGATACAACTATCAATCCGCTACCAATCAACTACAACCAGCCATCAACCTGTTTACAATCTTAAGGTGGTGTATAAATACAAAATGATTCATTTCTCATTTGCCCATATATCCCAAATTACATAAGTGCACCATATTCAGGAAAAGCAATAATAGTCCCACAAAGTTTGATCAGCATAATAGCTTAATGCCAGTGAGTGTGAAACAGACCACGTGATATTCTTAGCTCTCCTTTAAACATGCAGGAGGATCACAGCCAAAATTTATAGGTATTAAATAGACATCTGAAGAGCAATTGGCATTAGATAAACGTATATAATGCAACAATAAATAACCATATATTACCATAAAGTTTAAACCATGTAGAGTTCTATCCAGTGGACGTTAGACAAGTAATGCAGCAACAAAAATTACAGACAGATACATTGTGTACGCTTTAGCTAAGAGAAGGATGAGATCTATGCATGATGATTGTATCAGTGTAAAAAGGACTATGGACTGCAAGGAACCATGCATATTTTCAAGTGGCTTGAAAGATTCAACAAGTTTGAGAAAACTAATATATTTGCTTATGGTCTTCCCTTGCTATGGTAAGTCAAAATCCTCATTTCTGTTACATCCATATAGGCATCAAGCAGTGTGCATCAAATTTCCTGAACTATAAGAAATCCCAAATGCATAAATTAGAAGAGTATAATCCAATTATTAGTAATTACAACTTTATCTGTATGAACAACGTTGATTTTTAAATAAGAAAAACTCACAAGAGCTATCAGGCTGACAATTTTTTTTCACTTTTCCATCCAGTGAACAAAAAACCTCAAGAGCCTTATCACCAATTTCAAATGCCAAAAAATATGGAAGATTCTTGATGAGGCTGTATTCCTAGAGGAATTCATACTTACATTAGGGAAACTACCCATGTAAACTCTTCTGCAAAAGTAGCAACGTTACAATGAAGAAACAGAGCACTGTCCACAGACCATGTTGGTGAAAAAATTAAGAATTAACTCAGGATCCTACAGAAGTGTCCTGTACACAAGACTACAAGGACAGAATATGCCCCAAACCACAGATTTGTAAATGTCACTACACCACGACCAGCAGCATTCCTGGCTGTGGTTCAGTGTAATCAAGATGTTCATCTTCCACCAAATATCTCTCAACTGTCATTGGCAATCTTGCTGGTGTGCGAGATCCCTTGGTGTGATGACCAGTGCCAATACAAATTAAAACTTGTTGGTGCTGGTATCTAGACCTTGCAATATTTCGGAGCACAGCAAGTTCATGCTTTAACACACGGATGGCTTCACTTTCATGAAGCCCATGCAGATCAATCAACTGTGTCTGTTCCCGTGAATAGTTTGGAAGAGCAGTCACTAGATTCCTGCAGTCAGTTCACCTCAATATATGTAAAATACAAAAAAGTACTATTATAAAAGGGCATCATAGGTAACTCATCTAATCTTCTTGTAGCATAGAAATAAATGCCTCCACTGACCTCTGACAAAAAAACTCTTTTCCAGTCCTGTCATGGACTGCTTTCATTTGTCCATTGTGACACTGTCCTTTGGCACTGAATTCCTTAGCAATAGCCTTATTGCCTATAAGGTACACTTGACTAGCCTGCTTCACACCAATTAATCATTCAAACGTTGCTATATAAAGCTAAATGTACAGTTTGGTCTGGATGATGTATATGAAATTTTCCATAGCTGCATGAAATTCTTAACGGAAACTTTAAATTTCAGAAGAGATCACAAAAGGTAGTACTATGCAATGGTTCTGACATAATAATGATTTCGTTGTAACCAGCTAATTAGTCAAACATAACCCAAAGAACAAATTAAATGATAAAAGCCATACTGGACTTCTAGACATGATTATATAAAAGAAATGATTCTCGGGGCACAACAAAATGCAGCAGGATCAGGAGCATCATCAGTGATATACGTGGTGTGCTCTTAACCGGGCTCAAAAGCTCATTGGTTTAGATAAATTTGTTTTAGAGGGCTTTGTCACATGATCCCTGTTGAGTGTCTTTATGCAGTTGCATGGGCAGGACCATTCTAGAGGGACTGGAGATGAAGGAATGGGAAGCCCTTCTACAGTTATGTGACCAAGGATCTTTTTGATATGGTGAGACATGCCTCTGACATTGTTACTTGTCTGAACAAAAAGTGGGGGGTGAGGACCCTGTTGCATGTTTCGTTGCAGAGGTGCCGGAGCATCTGTGAATCACGCTCCTCTTTTAAACACAAGGCTTGGGGGTGGCTTCTGTTCCAGCAAGGGTCGGTTGTCAAGCGTAGGTTATATAAAATTTGTGTGACAGATGCTGCTTATGTTGTGTGTGGTAAGGATGAAACAGTGGAACATGGTCTTTGGAGATGTCGATCTGTCAAGGTGTTTTGGAGACTGGTCATGGTTTCAAGCTGAATATCTCACTTCTTTTTCATTGCCCTGCTTTCATGGAAAGGTCCCCTTTTAGGAGACACTTGTATGATTTGGGAAAGTTGAAAGTCTTTACGGCACTCAATATGGTTGCTTTTTGTTGGCTTTCTTTGGAAACAGCGATGTAAAATTACCTTTCAAGGTGATCCTTCTCCTTTTAGCTTAGGGAATTTGAGGAGTTTTATGCAGGACTTGGCTTTCTTTTTGAAAGTCAAACACAATGTTTTTTGTTGTGAGGTTGAGTCCTTTCTCTTGGTGCACAAGAGGATACGTTTGCCTTCTGGGCTTTTTTAGGGTAAGAAATTCCCAGTGCCCCTGTTGTTATGTGTGATGCAACTCTCTGGCCTATGATGCACTTATTTGTTCCATGAAGTAATATAAACAGCATTTCAAAAAAAAGCTGCAATTGAAATTGAAACAGGTACTGGCATAATATGAAAAAACAAAGAGAAAATCCCATACAGTCCAAATTCATACACAAATATATTGTATTGAATTACATGACATTAATCAGGTAAAATGTTAAATAATGTCACATATTAAGAATCAAGAGTACCTTTTCAAAATATGTATTCCAGATTTGTGCATGATCTTGAGCTTCTCTTAGCTCTGAATAGGTATCAGCTGTCCCCTCAACATTTGACCATAGACATCAGGACACACATCAACAGCAGATCGCAATTTGCAACAGCAAGACTCAGGCTTATGACCACGCACAATATAAAGAAACTTAAAAAACTTACCCCCAGACTTTCCTGTATCAAGCCACATATATGGAGGCAATTGATGAGTATGCCATGCAGTGTCATAAGCATGAATCCTGTCTCCATTAGTCACTCTAGCATCCTCAGCAAAAGAACTCGTTGAAAATTGAGAACTATTTGTTCCCAAATTGAGATCAATGTTACCAGTTCTCTCATACAGACACTGACCAGAATGCTGAGAACCTTTTCTAACTACTGCCGCAAAATCAATATCAGATCTAGAATCAGCTGAAACCTTAGGCGTGCCAAAGAATGAATCCTTTTCCTCTCTTGTCCTTGGAACATTCATTGCTTGGTGTACTTCTTTTCCTGTATAGCATGAAACCATTTTTGTAATCTCATGATCAGAAAAATCCGTCATGCTAATGTTTGGTGCTGATGAAGACTGTGAAGTTACATGTGCAGGTGGTCCAGAATTGTCTTGAAGCTGCCATGGAAAGGAGAAAAATATTCATACCCTCCAACTACTACTGGTTGAGCATCAAAATTTTAGATGATACAAACATCAGTGAATTACATATCATTTAACGTTGCATTGTTTGAGCCAGCCAGTGGTAGTAGTCTTCATCTTATGTTCAAACTGTGGCAAAAAATCCATAATGAAGACAAAAAGATCTGTAGTTTGGGAACCAGGTTGAGACAAAGGTCTTCTTGCCTATTTTTAAATATTAAATTGCTCCTAAAAAGAATGAAAAGTTCCCAATTTCAAATGAAAGCACAAGTAAACTACCATTGGACCAAAGAAAATTTTTCCAGGTTGCAAAAGGATATCAATACTTAAGATGCTTTATAATGAAAGATAAGACAACAAAAATAAACCTTACATCAAATTTATTTGCATGAAATTGCATGAATAGTAATACAGATACAGATATGGCAAATTTTTAAAAGTTTGGATATGTTATCGCTGGGATATGGCATATATATATATATATATATGCAAAAAATTACCATGAAACACAGAAAACTCAAATGCAATTCATCGATTTGGAAATGATACATCTGGATATGGCTTTATGTATTTGGAAATGATACATTGGATACATATTTGGATAATGACACTGTTATCCACCAGTTTGCACAAGCTGGATTTCCTGAAGAGCCGCCAGAGAATGAGCAATCAGTGCTCATTTATGCAGATTTCAATGATTCAGCAGGCCTTAAAAGGGCCCCTTTTTCCCGCACTTCCACCATTGTAATAAATGTCCTAAGTATAGATATTGTAAAAGGCTATTGGCCACCCTTGATCTAGGAATGGGCACATACTTCAAAGTGTTTTTTTCTACTTGTTAATTATTTTTTCTGCTTGCATTAGTGAGCAATTAAATGATTTCTAAGTTTCTTCACTCGAATGACTTGCTCCAAAGCCGAAGTATGTGTTGACAAGCAGGTCTTGGTATGGAAAATCCAATTTCTAGTGTCAGAATGTATATAAGCTCATACTAAAACATAGTGTCTGAGTCATTTGGAAATTGCGGCCAAGTCTGATAGGTTTTTTTTAAGTTTTCAGTGAATTAATTAAATTCCCGCAAAAATGGAATTTATTAATTCTGAGTCAATAAATGTAAAAAATATGGCATCAAACATTGTCAGATGCCATATTTACAGTCGTTTTCCAGTCCAGAGTATGATGTAAACCCCTATTTCCCATCTTTCGAGACTAAAAAGTGATTATTATCACTAAAAAAGTCGATATTACTCTAAAAATAAGGAAAAGGGGTAATTAATTAAATTTCCTAAATTTTAGGAGAACTGGGGAACATGTTTTTTGTGTGTCCCTAGTTGACTAAGCACTTAAGGTGAGTTAACTAGTGAGGAGGTCGAACTAATTACATGACATGGAGTTAGGAGGAGTCTCCAACTAAGGAACTCAACTCCCATCCCAAATGGCGCATTACCTAAACCCTAGCGCATCTCTTATGTGGCCCACGCCAAACTTAACTCCTACTCTCTCCCAATCCACTCGCCATCACTCCCCTTCATCTACCTACACCTCCATTTAACTATACACCCACTTCCCTTCACTCCCACGCATCTCCTCCTCATCTAGTGCGCCACTCCCTCATCCTCACGCATGCCTAAAACCCTAAACCTAACCCTAAGCGCATGCATCACTTGGGAATCATCACTCCTCCTCCTATTTAAGAGAGGTTCGACCTCCTCATTTAGTTGAGTTCAGTCTTGGGTGAAGAAGTTATTGTAACATTTTGCAAGCATTGGAATAAAAGAAGTCTTTGGAGCAATTTTGGTGTGGACTCATGTGTGGTGGTTTTATCTAAATGCAAATAGTTTATGAGGTAACATGTTTTGATCTTATGCTAAATTGTTAAAGCCTAATAGGTATGTTGTCATATGAATAGGTAAGAAATATCTAGGTTGATTTTTCTTATTGTTAGAAATTGAGAAGTAATGCAGGACAAAAATGTCTTTTTGTTAATTTCAGTTAGAAGGGAAACTAGAACACAGTCATAGATACTGAACTTAGAAAGAGTAACCAATTTGCAAGTACACACACAACTCAGATCTGAATTAAACTCAACCAGTGTTCTATTTCTTAGTTAGCAAAAACATTAGATTATCAAAACAGAACCTAGTTCTGATACAGACTTATTAATCACCGGATCTGGTGCAAATTAACTCAAGAACAGATCTAAGTAATAGATCTAATATAGATCTAAAGTAACAGATCTAAACAATGGATCTGAAAATAGATCTAAGCTAGGTTTAAAGCAGATCTAATCAATAATAACTTTTAGAATTTAAAGAACAACATACAAATCTAAATAGTGGATCTTACCTTGAAGACTTACCTCAGATCACTGAAGGAGTGCATTCCACGCATAAGAGATGTAATGCCAATTTTAGTTATGCTCAGAAAAAATTTCAGGTTCATAGATCTACCATGTAGGTTAGATCTCTTGCCAAGAGATGAATGGATTTGCTAACCACCAAGGAAGAGGATAACACTTAAAGCATCACACAGAAATTATGTGATCAAACCCTCACAACCAAAAAAGAAACCAAGAACCCAAACCCTCACACAAAATAGAGGTTACAGGTGACTTAGAGAAACCACGGCTCAAAGAGAAGAGACAGTTATGAGCTTGAGAGGCCACGGCAGGAGTCAGCCCTGTGTTAGAGAAACCACGGCCCACTGTAGAACCAAATCTACACTTAGAGAGAGACCACGACACAAATAAAGGTTCAGATCTATGCTAGAAAAGAGGTGGTGGCAGCTTCAGTCACAGGTAACCACACCATAAAGCAAATCTGCTATAACTCTTGAATCATTCTCAAAACAGAAGTAGACAACAATAATTCTGGGGCCAAAAACTAGGCTGAACAAAAGATTATAGAAGGGCCTAATCACCACAGGAAACCTCAACCACTGTTATAAAGGAGTCACAGCTTCAAAAAGGAGATCCGCCTACTTTAGAAGTGTTAGATTTTAGGGTAATAAAGCAGAACAGTATCACTTTAAATTTTCAATGATCAACAACTGCTAGATCTAAGAATCCAAGACTTAGAATAATTAAACTGGCATTTAAATCTTAGAAAGACAGCAGTAGACTTATTATGAAATAGATCTGAAGAACAAAGGTGAAATAACCA
>JASDQU010736692.1:760651-780263 GCA_032191745.1 Picea mariana | reverse complement strand
GCACAAGTACATGTTCATGCAAAACAAGTGGCACAGTACAGTCTATTGTTTATTGACTTTATCCCAACATCAATGAAGCTATATATTTATTGCAAATTAATAAAATGTCACAAAGAATACAAGGTACGGCTTCTGGGGGTAGATGTATGGCCAGGAACTAAACTTTTTTTATATAATATAGTCTAATAAACCATAGCAAATAATTCCCATGGCAATCTCTCTCTATCTATGTGTGTGTGTGTGTGTGTATTCACTCCCAAAGATTAGCTCAATTGGTTGGACCATCCTTCAAAGGCATGTTGCCAATGGGGGGATCACAGGTTCCAATCCGATCGAGTCCCTTGAGGTTACCTGTGGCTCTTTCTGCTAGTGACTGACACTGTCCTCCATCCAGATATTTGAAGGAATGGGGGGAATCCCGTGAAGTTTTCCTTCAAACATTCATTGTACTCTTTAGGATCTTATTACAAAGATGTGCTTCATTGTTTAAAGGTGTTTTTAAACACCAATGTCTCACTCAGTTACCTTGGGTTCATCATGAAATATTAACATGGTATTAGAGCCCAAGGTAACTGAGTGAGATGATGGTGTTTAGGAACACCTTTAAACAATGAATCACATCTTTGTAAGAAGATCCCAAAGAGCACAATGCATTGTGTGTGTGATATGTGTGTCGAATGAGGCTAGTGCCTCACCAATAAATAGTTTTAGGCTTTACCCTAATACCCCGAAGGGTGGGATTGTAATAGCCACTAAAGTGGTTAACTGTAAATGAACCAGTCCCAAAGATCCAATAAACCCCTCAAGTTGGGTTTATATTAATATTCTCACATCCTCCCTTAAACATGACTTGGAGGAAATCTCAAGGTGGCATTATCTCAGCACCACCCCTTAATAATAGTTTTTTGCAGCAAACAATATTACTAATGTCTTATAAAAATTCTAGAGATATCACATCTCCCATCATCCACCCCTTAAGCACAATTGGGCTAGGAATACTGACAACCAAAATACGTAACCATGACAAGGTACAACAAAACAATTACCTCCACAACACCTCCTCCACCCAATCCTCTTTATAACATAGTGAAGCAAACTTGTGCAACAAATCTCACAATAGATAAGATTATTAATGTCCGATGAATGACCAAAACTAGGTCAATGGGATTGTATAATACAAAAGTATCGATACAAAGCAGACGTGCTAAGGCCACTCCTATAAAAGCAAAAGTGGAAGCAAATACAATATGTAATATCTAACTCTAATGGCTCCAAACTAGAGAGGAAAACAATGCTAGGGGAGAGCGTACAAAAAAAGAGCCTTAGAACTCCAATTGTATGTCCCTTGAAGAAGGAGAGGGGAGGTTGTTCGTCTTCTAAAGAAACTCTCCTACCATCTGAGGCTAAAGTGAAGAAACTCTAAATAGATGATTGATTAGACAAGCAGGAACTACTCCAATAATAGTCTCTTTGTCTAGAGGAGATGGCCCGCCATGGAATTTGGAGGAAGTGGATTATCTGCTAGTTTGGCGTCAGCTATCCTAAGATCTAAGTTGACAACTTCACAAGGGTCTAGTTGGCAAGGGCCGGACAACACCTCAAGGTCTGACAGATCTAGGAGCTAGGATGGTATTGCTATTTGACTACCTCTTGTTGCACATGTCAGCTGGGAGCACCAAAAAGAAAGATGTGATCCTCTAGGTAGTGTCCAACCTAGGGGATGGCCAAAGGATGAGAGATCTAAGTCTGAGAGCCTCTCCCATATATAAGGTCAAGCACCTCTAGTTCGAGTACAGGAAGGATGTGGAGAGAGAGTTGTGCGACTCTCTAAACAAATATAACCATCTATATATCTCATAGTACTAAGGGCATCTTATTACAAAGTGCTCCTCAATCTCAAGTTCCAATATATGGCACATACAACATAGTTTATCCTCTCATTGGAATTTAGTGTTCAGCTTCCACTCGAAGTTGATGTGAACCCACCTAAAACTAGCCTAGGGGGATCCTAAGCCTGTGCATCCAATGTCAGAGCATGTAAGGGGGCCTACCAATGATGTCATCCCTTAGCTCCATGAAGTGTTCTACTAGCTTGTGCAAGGGAGCTTACCAATGATGTTGTCCCTTAGCTCCATGAAGTGCTCTACTAGCTCAAGTAAGGGGGTCTAACATCTCCACACACAAAGGTGGGGCAACAAGAGCCCATACATAAATGGTCAAAACAAGGTTCCCAAAAAGAACTATCAAGAATAGTCTCCAAAATCGCAATGCTATCAACCAAGCAAACTCAACCATGGAATATGCAAACATAAACGCTCCCAAATCATGCAAGAATAGCATCAACCATAGCCAATTATAAAGCTATCAAGAATAGTACAAAAACAAAACAAAATAAACTTAACTTTCTTTTCTCAAAAATCCCTTTCGATTTTTCACTATGCATGACAAACCAGTTCCTCGGTCCATCACTAATTTGAGCAATCCCTAGGCCTTCACCCACTTCTTCTTCAACTTTCCTCATCATCAAATTAGGTTTATACATCCCAACAAGTTCAACAACATCCCCCTAAAACATAGCTTGAGGGATCATAATAGTCAATAAGACTCACATACAAGGCCTACAATCAAGTTGTCCCACGTGCAAAACATGCCAACAACATTATTCAACAAAACAATCCACTAGAGACTATGATAACAATCAACCAATCAAGAATAAAGAGGAACATAGTATGAATGTATAGTTGATGATACACATCTATATGAAGTCCTCAAACACTTGTTCAAATATTGCCACAATCAATCATCGATCCAACCACAACAAGCTTGGGTAGTTGGCATTGGTCCAAGATTCTACTTCTTATAAAGATCTATAAGCATCACTGCCACCATAACAAGAATTTTGACCCTTAGATGAACTCCTCCTATCTCGATGATGAAGATTTCGATATGGCAAAGAGTCATGATCCTACAAAACAAAAGTTGCACAATGTGATTCCTACTTAACCAAACATGTAGGGTGTCCCTGCAAATGAACAAAATTGTGATCTATCTCCAACTCAAGCATACTATCATCAACCAAAACATCAATCAGTGCAGGTTGTGCTCTTTGCAACTCAATGGAAGGACCTTCTGCAACAAACAAAACAATAGCAAATACAGAATAACCTTCCTATAAATCAATGGTAAAATGACCTCCATTTGGCAAAGGAGTCCCACCATACTCAAGGCATGCTTTCAAGGTCTCATCTCAAGCTCAATAGAGACAACAATACCCTATCTACTCTTGCCAAGTCCACCACCTGTATATGCCATCTAACACAACAATTGGAGCCTAATACCTCTAGTATGTTTCTCAAATTCAAGAGAAACCAATTTATTAGTAGCCAACAATGCATGAGTAACATCAAGATTGCCCTTCTTATCAATACAAGAATTACTGCTACTAGAAATATCATAAGAGGTACCATCAAAAAAATCTTGAGAAGCATCATCATCATCAATACACTATTAAGAAAGACGTTTAACCTCTTCTTCCAAAGCATCAAGTAGTTCTTTTGTATTACTATAGTCATTCATGAGATCTTAAGAAACCTCTTCATTGAATTCGTCTAGCTCATTTATACGAACTATCCAACTCTAAACAAAGTCATCATACTTCTTAAAAACAAAGGTTTGTAACTTCTGGACCCAATATTTCAAATTACCTTTAATACTTCTTAACTTGATGACTTCCTTAACTAGGCCCTAATTGAGGTCACACAAATCCTTGATCATCTTGTCCTTCTCATCCACGCAAGGAAAGAAGATCATATTACTTTGGTTTGGTTTCTTTCCATTTCAATAGCTAGAACACATAGTTAACTTAGAGACAAACCGGATTTACTTTCTAGTTCTATACTGCTTTTCAAGCCATTGAAAACCTAATTGAAGTACCTTTAAAATCAATCCCAACTATAGGTTAAAATTAAACTCAGATTTAATCTAATTAACTTAGTGGCTCCCTTCGCCTTCTTTCCTCTCCTTCTTTGGGGTTCTCGATTACCCTCAAAAACCAAGTGGTGACTCCACTCCCTCCAATTCGATGGTGGTTGGGCCATTGTTGTGGTAGTGCAATGCTTCACTCTAACGATTGTGCTACAAAGGGCTTCTCACTATGCTACAACCAAACCAACGGAAGGATATATTAATTTTTCTTGCTAACCCCAACTAACTCAAGGCCTTCATTTTCAATAGCAACCAAGACAAGGAAAAGATCTATTAGTTTGCCTTACTAGCCCCAACTCGGTAAGGCCTTCCTTATTAGCTACAACCAAGCCAATGGAAAAGAATACAATATATGTTGCTAGCCCCGGCTAGATTAAGGTCTTCCTTGCTAGCTATGACCATTCCAAAGGTAATTGGAATAGAAGGATAAGCGCTTATAGAAATATTTAGAATATTAATACTTGAAAAGGTCAACAATATTACTTGTTCATATGGTTGTATTATAATTTATGACAAGTACAATTGCCCAAGGATCCCTAGATAAGAGCGTCAGAATATGTCCCTTTGTATTCTTATTCACACATGGTTCAACATATACAAATATCACACCAAATCAAAAAATCGGTGACAAATTATGCAACACAGATTCCTTGGTGCGTACATTCATGCATCCGCATCCAACAAAACATTCTTCACATGCGATTAGTATTCCTACAATGATTATTGACACCTAATTATTTATGTGAAATACAAGTGCCTATCATGGAAAATAGAAAATTGTTCTCAAAATCATAGTAAGGGTTCAGATAAAGGAAGCTCCCTCGAAATTTCAAGGTGGTGGGCCAAATGTTAAGAGTGCACCAAAAACTTGATATGAGAGCATACTGCTAACTATATGAAGTTTTGGTGCCATGATCACCTTCCCAAAACTTGCAACTTCTTGTTGCTATCTCTCAAGGTGTTTCTTAGTACTAGGGAAAACAAGTTGCTTTACGTACGTCTAGTTTTCCCTAAAGGATGTTGAAAACCTTAGCCTTCCATATTCTTTTTAGGTAATTCCTTACATAATATCCCTTCTCTCCGCAATCGAAACATATCACCAATTTCCACATCCTTAGAGTTATTCCCAACATCCCCAAGGAATAACTTGGTTGTGTCAACGAGGGAAGGGTTTATAACTATTGTTCTAATGATCCTTTACTCCTCTTTGCTACCCCTCCTTCCCTCATAGGACCTAACCAATAACATTCTCGAGCCTGAGTGTGTAGGTTTTCACAGTTATTCATGATGTTGCTTAAACTTTTTGGAAGTAAACTGTATATGAATTTATGAAACGTCCAACTTTCGAGTGGACACTCCACCCATCATCAAGGACAAAAAGTTGTGATAATAATGAAAAGAGTGTTGGTGAAAGGATATAAAGGAAGAAAATGTTAATCATAACTTTAAATCTTCTTTACAGCGGTTAATGGTCAACAAATATCTAATCAATTTATTATTATCATTTTCCAATGGATATCTTTTAATTTTGATATTATTTTCCAGCAATAAGCTATTACTTTTCTTCCTTTAAATCCTTTCACCAACACTCTTTTCATTATTATTACAGTTTTTTGTCCTTGATGATGGGTGGAGTGTCCACTCAAAACGTTGGATGTTTCATAAACTCAGACAATTTACTTCCAGAAAGTTTATGCTACATTCTCAATCCTTGTAATATTATATCTTTCATATTGTTTCTCTCGAAGTTTCTAGTTCTATAATTTTGATCTACTTTTCATTAGATGATTTCAATCCATCAAGTAACTAATTCACTTTGAGATTTTCATCTCTAATGTAGGCTATGTATTCTAGAAGTTCTAGGAATTTCTTCTAGTACTCTTTGACAAACATTTGAACCTGCTTGAGATCATGCAATTAATTTACCTATTTCTCATAATAGCGTGCTCAAAGGTATTTCTGCTCAAAATACATATGGAATTTCCCCCAAATGAGTCTCTTCTCTCAAATGTCCTTCATTTCCTAAGATGCTCCAACCATAAGGAGGCCTAGCTAGTGAGATTGTAGATGGCTATCTTTGCCCTTATGTTGGTTGAGTAGTTCTGTTGTTAAAAATATTTTTGTATGCCCAACAACCATGCCTCAACCTCCTAGCCCATCTACGCTTCCCCATTAAAGGTAGATGGTTTGGCCTTAGGAACTCTTGTGCCTACCCCCAAAGGAATTGGATCTGTCGTAAGATTCTCTTGATGTTGAAGTTTCCTTATCTAATCATTCTAATGAGGAGGGGTGATAAGTAAAATAAGAAGAGGATCTCCTCAACCATTGGGATATCCGGCTAGAGTCTCTTTAGGTACTACTTTTGCTGCCATCCTCTCAATTACCTTTGTTCTTCTGTTGTAAGTGTCTTTGCACCTTTGTCAAGCTTTTGAGTAGCTTATTATTGATCCTACCCTACTCTTAAGCTTTCATAAACCAGTCATTAAAGCTTCTCATAGTTTCTACTAGTTCCTCGGGTATTCCTCAGTTCCTTTGAGCATTGGATTTTATCTCAACATCTTGTATGTTCACTTCTTCTATATGGGCATTTCCCTAGAAGAAGTTCAAAGCATACTGAGAGTCATCCATGATGGCAACTAAGTTTTTAAATAAAGCCCAGAGGCCTTGTTCTACAATTTCTAAACAATCAAAAGTACAATTAAACTAGATGATTGTAGAATTGTCTTTCCAACAACTTTATAATTGTCAGAAACAAATTTCTCCTATGAAACAACTTTCCAATAACTACAATATTGCCAAAAATGTACACCAAGTTTCCCAATGTGCCTCGCAAACGTTGAGAACTTAGCATTTTACAACAATTTTCACGATGCAAATGTGAGTTCGAGGCCAAATTTTGCAACCTGTGGAAGAAAATGGTGGAGAACAAGAAAAAACTATGTATCGTACATCAATGTATCCAAGATGCTTATTGATTTCACTGCTTCCACCTAATCTAATAAATCGTAATGCTTCTTTCAATTCCTATACTCCCTACAAATTGGTGATTTCTCACTTTTGTGTCCTACTCAATATGGGTGGAAAAATGTATCTGTGTATATATCCCATACAATAATGAATCGAAAAATTTGTGAACTGCAAAGTTGTCTAAAATCCCATGGGAGCTCCACCATAGTAGGATTATTTTTTCCCAAACAACAATTCCATAGCAGCTTTTACCCAACTATTATTTTCTACCTCCACTAGGGAATAGTATCTTTTTTCACCCAAGTCATGTCCTCAGTCTTTTTTAAGGAATTATTCAAAACCATTTATAGGTTAATGTTTACTCCATACCTGGCTCATGTTGATAAATTTTTGGCTCATTTCAAGTCACTGGTAGATTTCACAATCCAACCTCATAAAGAGTGCCATCTAGGATTTTCTTCCAATTAAAATCAAATTTGTAAAAGACTCGTCAAGTCTTTTATCTATAAAATACTTCTATGGTGTTCCACCGGAAAGTATGGGCCCCTCACAAGTTATGGGAACACCTTTTGCAGCTAGGGGAATCCCGTGACTTATTGATCATGAATGGGCTCCCTTGTTTTCCGAGTTCAGGAAGTTTTACTTGCTTCCCCCATAGTGGGGGGGGCAGTGTGGTTGACTATGTCCTGGCCAACTTGGATCTCCTCTCCCATATCCATCACTTCTCTATATCTTGCCTCCATCTAGTAGACGATGCCCTCCTCACCTTCTCCCTCTCCACATCCCCTCCTCCCGCCACCCCCCCAACCCACCCTGCCACCCCTCCCCCCCCTACACCATCTTGTTTTTTAACAGAAATTACGCCAACTCCTACACCACCCGCCTTAAGGAATTGCTCCCCCCCATCTCCCACGTTAGATCACTAGACACCACCATAGCCAAATACAAGATTCTTTCCACGGTCCTCGTAGAGGCATCCCTTGATTCCTACCCCCACTCTACCTGTCAGAATACCCATAAGCCTACCCCTAGCTCTTGCCCCATGAACCATTGGTTCGATGATGAATGCAAATCTCTCCATAAGCAGCTCTGTCTCACCCTCACATATAACCCATCCTCGTCCCCTCACCTCTGCAAAACATACCGTCAACTCCTTCGCCGTAAAAAGCAATTGTTTCTCTCCCGTAGGAGACGGGAACTTTGTGAGGCCCTCTACCACTCCTCAAAAGCCTTCTGGCGTGCCCTTTTCCTAGACACCACATCAACCCGCCTAACCTTGACCCCCAGGCCATGTTCTCCCATACCACCTCCCTTTATGACATTCCGAGACAACCTCCCACCCACATCTCCTCCTCCCCTTCCTCATGCCACCTCTTCTATGAGCGGGAAATTAGGAGAGCAATCAGAGTTGTGAGTACCAACAAAACAATAGATGAGGAAGGGCTTCAATCCGAGTTCCTTAAACATGGTGTCCAGTCTCTTTAGTCTTATATTGCTAATTTATTTTATTAGGTGGTATGTTTGGGCTTCCCCCCCTCCTGGACACAACACATTAATCATCCAATCCAAAAATCGAGGAGTAGTTCTGATCGAAACAATTACCAAACTAGCATGGTGGGTCACACATTCTTCAAGCTTTACGCCACAATCTTACATTAGTGGCTCTTTGAAGAGTTGGAGAGGTGTCATCTCAGGGCTAGAGGGCAAGCAGGTTTTTGCCCAAACCACCAAACGATTGACCACATCTTCACACTCTGAGCCATTATTGAGGAGGCTCACCATCGCTCTTCAAAGGTCTACAATTGCTTTGTAGACTTTTGAAAAGTGTTTGACACAGTTCCAAGGGATGCATTATTCCAGAGGCTTCGCGACATTGGCATATCTGAGATTCTCCTAGTAACCATCATGCGGCTGTACGAGTCAATTTTGGGATGCCTCGGGATGGCATATGGCCTTTCCGACTTCATTCAGAGTACCATTGGGCTAAAACAGGGGTGCCCCCTCTCGTCGACCCTCTTCGGGGTCTATATTGATGAGCTCGAGTCCTTATTCCATGAGCATATCTAGGAGGGGGATGGCTATCTTCTACATCAAGTGTTGCTCTCCCTGCTCTTATTCACCGGTGACTTGGTCTTGTTGGATTCCACTCCTGAGGGCCTGCAGAGACAGATCGATGCACTGGCCAGCTTTTGTGACGTCTGACAACTGATGGTCAACCTAGGTAAAACCAAAGTTTTGATCTTCAACGCATCGAAGAGATCTCTTACAAACTTACATTTCTACTACCGGGGAGCACAGATTGAGATCACCACAACTTACACTTACCTGGGAGTAGAATTCACGGGGCCCCATTTTGGTATGCAGCATGCCCTTTAGCCTCAGATCAGTAAAGGGTACGGTTCCCCGGCCCTCATCGAGAGGTAGTGCTTCCTAGGTCAATTTCAAGACATCTCGTCCAAATTCTACCTCATGGAGGCAATTATTAGACCCACAATTCTCTATGGCTCTGAGAACACCAAAGATATAGGTGCCCTTAGGCATAAAACACTTTAAGAAAGATCAAGAAGATCACAAGATGATGTTACACCAAATGAGAGTTTTGGTGTATCTATACAAAACTCAAGTAGGTTGCTACCCCCAAAGAGGGGTTAATGAGCCTACGTGTACAAGTTTGACTAGGTCAGCCTTCACCACTCCCTAATGTTACAATAAATGATGATAAATGATCAAAGGATGACCTTAGCCATGATTACAAATACATTAATGATACATATGAGTGTGTAGTCACATGTGAAGATTACACCCATAATTTCAACAAATGGATGGGATTTGGGGTTTGTGGCTTTGTGAAAGGCTTTAAGAATTCGATTATGGCTGTAGCCATTCTTCTGGAATATGGACCTACAGTGCAATTTTTCTTGCTCCATGTGATCCTAATAAGATACCTAAAGGCCCTTGTTATGAGCATGTTTAAGACACCAACCTTTTGTGTAAGGTGGTGATGCGATGTAGCATGAAGACACATATCGATATCAATGTATTTTCTATAGACTTTGTAGGATATCGAACCATTGATTTTCTTCATTACCTACACATCCAAGAAAAGAAAACTATTCTTCTCTTCAATTGCTATGCTAAATTTTATATGGTCATGTTATGCGTTGGAGTGGTTGAAAAATTTGTCAAGTTGTTCTTTTCCATGCACCCAAATTGCAAAGATGTCATCCTCAAATCTACACCACTCATCAAGTTTAAAAGGGTAGGAGTTTAACGCCTTTTGTTCTAAGTTACTCCATGTACAAGTTTGCAATGACCGGAGAGAGAGGAGAACCCACAACTACACCTTTTGTTTGCTCGTATAAGATTCCTTTGAATGTGAAGAATGTCAATTTAAGACAGTTTACAAATGCACTGGTGTCCTGGTCAATAATTCTTGCAATTACACTATTGACCTCATTAACTAAGATTTTTGTAAAAAGCAAGACTATGTTGAAGTTCACAAGGATGCTTGTTCACTAATCCCAAGTTGCTTGAGAATGTCAACAAAGTGTTTAGAATCTTTCACAAAGGATTCTATGTGGTCCACTAGTAGTTGAAGCTTTTTAGCAAGGAATTTTGCTAACTTATATGTTGGATCATTTATTGTATTCGCAATGGGCCTGAGAGGTACCCCATCCTTGTGGACTTTTAGAAGTCCACAGATCCTCGATGTAACAGAGGAATTTGGGAATTGTGGGGAGATTGTTGAGTGATTATAAAGGTCGATTGTTTCCTCACGCCTATCAACTCTACTCCTTCGACCCATCAGCTCTGCCCTCGACTCCGTCTGCTCTACTCGAGCCCTCTCTCTCTCTGTCGGCTCTTCCTTCAACTCCTCTCTCAAGCCTTCTCTCTCTATCAGCTCTGTCGACATCTCCCTTTCTTCCTGTTCGAACCCTGTCTGCTCTCGACCACAACCCTATCCTCATGACCGTCAGCTCTGCTCCCTCGACCCATCAACTCTACTCAAGCCCTCTCTGCTCGTGACCACGAACAAACCCTATCCTCGTGACCGTGGGCTTTGCTCCCTCAACCCATTGGCTCTGCCCTTGACTCCGTCAACTCTTCTCAAGCCCTCTCTCTTCGTCGGCTCTGCCCTCAACTTCGTCGACTTCCCTCGACCATAAACTCTGCTCCCCTAGCATGTCAACTATGCTCCCTCCACTGCTCGTTCCACGACCAACAACAATTCGCAACCAACTCGAGGTCAACTTGACTAGCTTGAAAAAATCGACCAACTACAGCTCAACCAACTCAACCAACTCGAACAATTCTATGGGTTTTCACATACCTGGTCAACGAGCCTTACCCAATGCCTTCGGGAGATTCACCACTCCACCCTATTTTGATGACCACATTACACATCATCCAACTTTCTCCTCTTCTACATGTGGGCATAGATTCTAGAACCGGTCCAAAGGAAGGGATGGTAGATCCCTCTGTTGGGGAAGACACCACCATTAAGGTTATCACAGGGATCCCAAACTTCAATACACATGACTCCGAAGATGGGGGCAACAATAGGATTATTTAGGGACTAATTACAAGATTATAACTCCTAGAATCATTAAACCTAGCATTACAAACAGAGGTCGATGAACTCACAAACAAGGTAGCCACAATTGAATCATAAAACATATCACTAAAGAAACAATTAAATGAAAACAAGGAGCAAGACGCCCTCCACCACCACCCTAGCAACACTTTACACACAAAAATTCTTAAATTTAAAACAAGCAGGAGGAGAACATATCTCAACAGGTCGCCTTTAAACATGAAACGAAAACACATATCAGCTCATGGGCATAGGTAGTTAGAGGAAGGGATAAGCCCCCCCCCCTCTTGCAGTTGAAGAGGTGGTACAAGCTAAACTCATGGAGGAACGTACTAGGTAGAAACGAGAATTGAACCTCAAAGTGAGAGAGCTCCCTCTACCTCTTCCATCCTCAAACCCCATGGTGGTTGGAACTTGGCACCTTATTTCTCAGGGATAATCTGGATGTCCCTGATGTAACCCTTGATACAGCTTGGCTTGGGTCCGACTCCACACTCTCTCTCAGATTCAGGTCCGCGATCGATCGACTCTGGGCCCTTAGAGCTAAGAAAAAGTTGTTCTCTCTTCCCAATAAAATCTTCCTTGATGAAGATCTCACCAGAACACATATTACGAAGCTCAAACATTCCAAAGAGCTAGTTACAACAACACGATATGCAAGGAAATGGGCAATCATCAAGAAGCTTAGAGCAGTCATTTGGGACTCTTTTCCACCCGGGTGGGAACCCCGATCTGGGGCTTCCAAATGATGGGCCCGTTGAGAGAGGCAATAGGGCACATGCATTTTCATCAATTGTTGGAATGGCAATGGGTCCTTTTGGTCATCGTCGAGTCTAATGTACGATGCTCTTAGGTCGTTGGACATCTTATTCATCACCAAGACGCATGAAAGCCCTGTTTGACCTCTCTTGGACATCACACGATACCATAAGTTCTCATCCTGTAGACAGGAGATGAGGAACTCGAGTGGTATCAGAGGTTCAGGTGGAGGTGCTTGTTTTGCTAGGGACTCCCTCCGGAGCAAGATATATTTGATTGTCGCGGATGAGTTTGCTAGGTTTATGTGTGTTCGAGTTAGAGGTGTTTCCCTTCTCCCCGGGGACATTTAAATTGCAGTTTGTTACTTTCCTCCAGCTTCTTCATCGTATGCTATTCATAATGGGCTCGATGGGGACCCCTTTATTGATTTATATGCCAACATCACCTAGTACTCAACGGTTAGGGAGGTTATCCTTCTAGGTGACTTCAACTCCCACACCAGAGCCCTCCAGATTCCTCTCCACGACTGATCAGAGGATGTGGTCAGTGGGGCTTCACCAAATGTCCGACAATGCGTTAGGGCCTTTCACAACCTATGGTAGGCACCTTTTACAGCTAGGGGAATCTTAGGAATTGTTGATTCTGAACATGCTTCCATGTTTCCCAAATTCTCGCTTTTTCACATGTCGACCTCATGGCGGAGGTGCGAGTGTCGTTGATTATGTCCTCTCTAGCAAGAACGTACTCCTCTTTATTTGTCACTTCTTTGTTTCCCCCATCCCCCTTGCGGACCGTGCTCTTCTTTCCTTCTCTTTCCGAGCTAACACCCCCCTCCCAACACACACCCCCAGGGCCCACCCCGCACTACTTTCTGATTCAATGAAGGGAACCCAGACACCTCTATCCATGTCTGCCAAATGCTCCCCTCCGAGACCCAATTCTCCTTAATTGACTTTGCAACTATCAAGTACACCTATCTCTCATCCATCATTTGGGAAGCAATCCTCAATTCCTACCCTCACTCCACTCAGCCCACCTCCACCTCCCCAAAAACCAATTCTTTCCCTATGAACCAATAGTATGACAAGGAATGCAAGGCTCTCCACTGCCAACTTCGACACACTTTCACCCATATTCACCCCTCCTACCCCAACCTCAGAGCTTCCTATCATCGTCTCCTCTACTGCAAGAAACACCTCTTTGTTTCTCAGAGGAGACGAGACTTATGTACTTCCCTTACTCACTCCCCCAAACACTTATGGTGCACCATACCGATTCCTCCCCCGCCACTCTCCCCTCCCATCCAACCTTGACCCTGGATCCCTATTCTCTCACATATCCACTCTCTATGATATTCCTAGGCAGCCCCAAATTCAGGTTACCTCTTCACCCTCTTCATGCTTCCTATTCTCAAACAGAGACATCAGAGAGGTTGTTTCAGTGATGAGCAGTAGTAAAGCAACAAATGAGGAGGGTTTTTAGGTAGAGTTCTTTAAGCACAGTCTTCGTGCGTTGGTTTCTCAATAGGTTGATTTCTTTAACCATGCGGTCCATGCAAGTTTTCCATTGGCATGGTCACATCACATTATTCACCCGATACACAAATCAGGCCCCAGTTCAGATCCCAACAATTATAGAACGATCATGGTGGGCCACACATTCTCAAAGCTTTATGCTACAGTTCTCCATATGAAGCTCTCTACTGAGCTTGAGCAAGGATCCCTCCGAGCTAGGGGGCAGAGAGGATTCCAACCCGCTCATCAGACCATTGATCACATCTTTACCCTCTGGGCCATCATTGAGGAGGCACAACATCGTTCTTCGAAAGTCTACTGCTACTTTGTAGATTTTCGAAAAGTTGTTGACTTCGTCCCACGAGAAGCCTTGTTCCACAGGCTCARAGACATTGGCATTTGCCAGGCCCTATTGACTACCACCATGCRCCTATATGAGTCAGTCCTTGGTCGTCTCCGCACAATTCACGAGATGTCTGATTTCATCAAAAGTACCATTGGGGTTAAGCAAGGTTTCCCCCTGTCCCCCACCCTGTTTGGGATTTACAATGACTATTTGGAGGTCTTTCTTCACAAGCATATCCATGACAGCGATGGGTGCCTCCTCCACCAGGTTCTAATATTCATCCTACTCTTTGTTGATGACGTGGTCCTCTCAGCAGTTGACGGTCAACCTGGGTAAAACCAAGGTTATGATCTTCAACGAGATGAAGAAGAACTTGGACCTCCATTTCTTATTCAAAGAGGAGGAGATCGAGATCACCGACGCCTACACATACTTGGGGGTATGTTAACCCCTGGATTTTCTCACTTAGAAATCCCGAGGGTTAAGAGCTAGCATTTTCTATATAGACGACATTCAAATAGTTTTCCAGAGATAGCTTCGTTCTGAGCCAAGGTTGGTTCCCATTTGAGGTCAGGTATAGAGTGGTTCAGTGATGATTTCCTTGTTTCAGAGACAAAGACTACACAGATTTTCATGAGATTGGATGGAGTTGGCTATTTTTAGCAGTCCTCCTACTGTTGAGGAGATAGAGTTCAGAAGTTCGCGTGGCAATTTTGATGATATATTCAGGATCCTAACGAAGCCAGGATTCTAGAGAGCTTTTTCCGGATTACAAGCACGACACTTCATACAAGAGGCCCAGTTTAGAGGCTTGCATGTCGAATCTGAATACATATTTGGGATCCTTGCGAGATTCTGAGTCTGATGAGCTACTCTCGGGCAACATGCGAGGAATTTCTATTTTTGCAATACCTTGCATGTCGATTTTGACCACA
This sequence comes from Picea mariana, assembly GCA_032191745.1. Taxonomy (NCBI): domain Eukaryota; kingdom Viridiplantae; phylum Streptophyta; class Pinopsida; order Pinales; family Pinaceae; genus Picea; species Picea mariana. The sequence continues at coordinate 765,164 of JASDQU010736692.1, read as the reverse complement.
TATTCAGACTCCCCACTGAAAATCAAGTTCAATGAGCCTAATTTCATAAACATGCAAGAATTTTCTATTTTTAGCAGTATGCCATGCAAAGTGGCACATGGCATCCATGCAGAGTTGACACTTCGAAGTTTTTGGATGTGACACGTGGCAATCCTTGGAGGTGACACGTGGAAACTTCAGATTGAGACATGTGGGGGCCTCCAAGAGTGACAAATGGCAACACTAGGGTGCATGCATGACATTTGGATGAGGTGGCAGATGTTAGGAGTCAACTAGACATTGGCTTGAGTCATCTGGGCACATGCATGAGTCATCTAGTGTGGACTGGGGTTGCATGCATCCGTTAGGAGTGAAGTGGCGCATGGAGGAGTCTATGAAGTGCATGCATTGAGTTAACTGAAGCGTCACCCCCTCTCTCTCACTTCACTCCCTCTCTCTCTCACTTAGTCACCAATTGAACTATGACTCACTTTAGTCAAGTGGGGCGCCTCCTTTATTCTCTCACTTCTCTCCTCACTTAACTCCCTCTCTCTTCACTTAACTCCTCTCCTCCACTTCACTCCAGCTCTCTCTCACTTCATCTCACCTAAACTCCCTCTCTCTTCCATTTTGTCCTCACTTCACTCCACTCTCCCTCTTGTCATCATGCACATGTCATTCCTTCACTCCTCACTCGTCAATGTGCATGGTTTCTCTTCCTTCAGTTCTCCCCCAATTATTGTTGCATGCATAGACTTCACCTCTACTCCTCTCTAGATCCACAGGAGTACACTTACCTTGACTTAGACGCATCATTACTCTTCTCTAGCTGGCACTAGTGCATGGATCCACCTCTCCTAATAGTTGAGGCGTGTGGCCACCTCACTCATGCATATGGCTACGAGGAGGTTTTCTCTTGGGATATGCGCCCCTCTTCCTATATTATCAGAACTTCTACATTGGCACAAGGTTGGATCTTCTTCGGCGACAGCATACTCCATTGCTTCTTTCTTTCATTTTCTCTATTCTAGCTTCTATTCTTAGGTGCAGGAATCATCACAGTACCATTTTTGTAATCTGTCTCTTTGGTGCAAACAACGACTTGGCAATTTCAGAAATAGAACCATTGTTGTGCTCGTATAAATCCCTCACAGATCGTCGATATTGTTGATGTTACTTGCGCATGATTTAGTAGCTTTAACTTGATATTTTGGTGTATTCAGCCACTTAATTGCACATCTTCTCTTCCTATTTTCATCTTTTATCAGCGTATGTTGCAGGGATTCCACCATCTCTATTAAAACCAAAACATCAAACCTTTGGTTGTCTTATCGCCACCATCAAACAATCTTTTTGCTGCTATTTTTATGATCATATTGTGCAGATTTACAGGTGAAAACAGTAGGAAAAGGGCTTAGGGACACCCCCCTAAGGTTGGCACGCACCAGCCCAAACGGAGAGGGATCTGTCTATGACACTTCAAGACAGTAATCTCTGTAATTACACATTTTTTCTCGCTGATTTATATTGAGGTTTTAGATCAGATCTAAATGCAGAAAAATGTGCTAACATTTTGGTGTCATTACCAGGGATTCATTCTCATTGTCAGTTTTCAATAATGACATTGGTGAGCGTTTCTAACTTTTATTTTATTTTTAAACTCACTTGGCGACTCCATGTTTTACAGGGTCGGCTCCACTGGGAAAATCAAGAAAGTCGGCTAGATTCAATCCAACACAAGGCATTGTTCCGAGCCTTAGCAAACATGAACATCTATTTCGAAACACAAGGGTGGATTAGCACTCAACAATGTCCATTAGCGACACTTTTACCAAGAGATCATGATTGATGATGGATGTTGAATACTTTCAGTGGCTAAACGGTCTTCTTATGGATTATAGTCGTATTAAAAGGGGATTAGATGAAGCTATCCCTGACTTCCATGTCAGATTTATCAATGCATATGATAAGATTCCCCCCAGATACCAACCAATAAGCATTATGTTGGATTATGCCTTTGCCTTTGATCCAGAGTTTCGTAATCTCTTTTGGAGTCAAGGACCAACAAATTTAGAATAAGCTTTCTTGGTTGCTAAAGGAGTTGAGGAATTCTTTATGGCTACTAGATCGTAGGGATTTCTTGCTATTGCAGATGAATATAATGATGGAAGCCTTACATGTTATCAAGTTTCCAGAGATGAACATGATGAAGATGACTCGTGCTTGGGTGATTAGGAACCAGTAGTTGCAAAACTTGAGCCATGTATAAACCCATAAAAATGAAGTTGAAGAGCTGAATACATAGGTGGGTTTGTTAGTTTCTTCCAGTGATGATGATAAAATTCAAGAGAAAGAGCAACAAATCAGCCATGTAGAATTGAATCAACAAGAGACTTTATCTTTGCATATCCCAGCGGTGCTTCAAGAACAATTGGATCAGCTACCATTGCAGCAGGAAGAGCAACTTTTGGTTCAACCAGAAGATGATATCCTTACAATTTGCATATGTTCCCACATTCATATTTTGTTCTTCAAGGAGATCCTTTAACTGATCACTGCTTGGATGTCAGGGTTGATCATGATCCAGTTGAACTGAGAATGATGGAGGTAATTCAACAGTCAGATTCTAAGAGTCTTGGCTCTCATACCTTCAAGTTCACTATTGTGGATGTACCATGTTCCAAGTTTAAATCGACAGACTTCATGGATTACTTAAGTAGCAAGCATAAAAATGCATGCTTCTATCTTAGGAGACTTCACGATTAGTTGCACTGGAAGGTTGACTATGTTGATCTTTCCTGCCTAACTGATCACTTGGCTGCATGGTTACATTGGTCATCTGAGTATGTTGATCATGGCAGCTTGGACAAACTTCCAGAATAAGAGTCTCCAAGTCCTCGAGAATAAAAAATAAAAAGAAAAATAAAGAAGAGAAAAAAAATTCATGCATTTTTGGGTTTGGGTATTAGTTTTCCCTTGCTGATTTGTTGTTTCCAGATTTCTTTTTCATTGTTTTTTATGCTTTTGGACAGCAATCCAAGTACTTCATTTCGAAGAATTTTTATCGCATGTTATTTGTCTTTCAGTTATAGTTAGAGGGTCGCTGATTTTTCCATGATTATAATCAGCTTTGGTCATCTTCCTTGCATAAATAAAGCCTTGCATGAAGCTGGTTTTTCTTCTTCACGTAATTGTTGTCCGCATTTTGTCTTGGGTCAAAATATCTAAATGTCATGTCATGTGTATTCCTAGTTTTTCCTATAGCTTGCATTTAGAGTAAGTCTGGATGAGGGTCGTTCTGTCCACATTCTGAAGCATTGAGTCTTTTAGGAAGGGTAGAATGAAAGAGATACAGGAAAAGTTTCGAGTTATCTTATGAGTTAGCTCTTCATTTGGTCTCATTGAATCATCTGCTTTGAGTCAATCATCCCCTCATCCAATGATAGGGATATGATGCCATACATTTTTGCGTTTCATGACTTATGTCTTGTCTTCATGTTTCATGACTGTTCTCTATGGATCAAAGATTTGGGGGCCTTCTTTACTTGAGTCTGATTAGGCCTAAGATGAGAGAATCTAGACCCTTCTCCTTTGGCGTATCATTAGATGCAAGCTTACAGACTCGCAACACATCATCCTAGCAGAGTTTGGGGGTCGACCATTTAGACTTGAGACAGTGTTCAGATTGGTCTCTTTCCTACATCGCATCCAGAGCTCCACTAACTCAATGAATGTTGAGATTTGGGTACCTTGGAAAGTGGTCCCCTTGTGTTTGTGAGCCTCACAAGAGGGAAATACTTTGTACCATGTACCATGTACTTTATGTCTAATTTCACTTTGACTTAGGATATTTAAGTCAAAAGTGAAATTTGGTCATTTTAGCCTAAAATGACTATTAATTCACTTTGTGGGTGAATTGAGGGACATAAACTGAAACTATGGAAACTTAAGTAAAGTGGATTTTGAGTTGAGATTCTTTTGGAGAGATCTCAACCATTGATTAGAGATGAGATGAGATGATCTCATCCACACATACTTTACGTTTTCTCATGTTTCCTTAAGAGGGGCGCATAGGGCAAAGGGAGGCTCATTCACTCTTATGTTCACTTGGAGAGTTTGAGAGGGAGCATTGAGGAGAGGATGGTGGCATTGAGTGAGGAAAGTTTGGGCGCCCCCATTCATGGAGGTAGGCAGGAGGCTTAGTCCTTCATTTATTTGTGGAGCTTGTTCTTGCTAGGAGGAGGGCGCACAGCTAGCAGGGAGGACTTACAATGCTCAGATTGCAGTCAGGACCAATGTTGTATATGTCGTGTCGGGGAAAGTGTCAGCGAGGGTCCGAAATGTAACTTCTCGACGAAATCAGCAGAAAATGTCGGAAAATGTCGCAAGACCTCAAAATAATACAAAAACACTCATTTTTTTCAATTTTTTAAACTTGTAAAGCAACAACAACATCAAATAAACACTTTGCTACATAAATATGAAAATACAACCAATAAATAAGATGCATAAGATGTCAAGTGGTCACATATCG
>JASDQU010736692.1:736931-748177 GCA_032191745.1 Picea mariana | reverse complement strand
CTTTGAGTTCTGATAAAACTGCGACCGCTTTGCATATGTATGGTAGTGCCTTGTAGTTGATGTGGGCTAATCTTCTATGCCAAGATTCTTCAATGGCGTGGGTCATGGCAGCTTCTGAGTGACCCTTTAGCTTATGCAAGCCACCTTCTTCTCTTCCAATGATGATTACTTCATTTATGGTCTCTTCTTTAGCACGTTGCCTTCTGCAACCTTCACTATAGCTTTCCTCAGGGTTATTACATGTGACCTGAAGCAAGGTCAACAAAACAGTAAGCAAGAATAATATCCCTCTTAATAATATAAAGCAATAGCACAAACAATCATCCTAGTAGCTCCTTTAGAGCCATCACTTATAATTTATCTGAAGCAAAGATTAAAGGTAAGGAATACAATACAAAATGAGGTCAACACACTCATAGTGTTGTGACCAAGCATTCTTCCATGGCAACCTGGAACTAACACGCGAGGTTTCTCCTAGAGGAGATGTTAGTTGTATCAGGCAAAGCATTTACTTCTATATGCTCACATGCTATCAAGTATAATATTTTACGACAACTGCTATCTCATCAACTTGTCATGTGTACCTTTGAATCTTATTAATCTTGATTAATCAAACCTAGATCCTTGTCCTCAAGAATGAGTGCTTGTTTTTCTTCCAAGTCTCCTTCACTCAAGATGACGAGTGCTTTCTTCAACCTGTCTGTTGTACTAAGACAATACACTATCTTGACAGAAGGTTAGGTTAGAGAATAAGCTCTATGACCAAATTTTAATCCTTCTAATAATTTGATCATAGCTTCAACATGCAACACTGATCAAGATAATGTCATGAAAAATAAATGCATATTAGAGTAATCACACCTGGATTGCATCATTCCTCTGAATGTGTTGGATCTTGAGATCCTTCTGGATCTATGGCAAGAGATCTCTTCTCCTGCAAATACTCTTTAAAGTTTAACCATTTAAACATATGTGAGTACATACCTATGATAGTATTTGCAGGTGGTGGCACCATCTGGCAGCAGCGGTAATCATTACCAACTCTTTAAAAACTTCAAGGGTGACTACCACTGGTAGTACGGCTGCTACTGCAACTGCAACTGGTTCTGAGACCGCAACTGCAACTGCAACTTAGGGTTTTATGAGGAAACCCTAATTTTTCAAACTTCAAAGTTTGGAATTCTGATCCAGGGAATACATGCGCTGAGCTGAGGCGAGTATGCTGGTGTAGTCAAAATTTCAAAAATCCAACTTTTACCCCCTCAAACTTGATCTGCGGATTTTTGGACTGGTGCTTCTGGTACCTCTGGTGCTTCTGGTACCTCTGGTACTCTGGTACTTCTGGTACTTCTGGTACTGGTTTTCTGGTACTTTTAGTACTTTTGTGAAACTAGGGTTTCACTTTCTGGGAGATCCAGCCACTGAAAAGGTGCGCTGATAATGCCAAATTGATCCTTAGGGGAGGGCACAACTTTCTAGATACTTTTGGGGCTGAAAAGCTTCACTTTTGAAAAAACCTAATTTTCATGTTCTTGAAAAATATGCTTCCTTCAGGTTGGCTTTGATACCATGTTAATGTTTAAGCCATTATTATAGATGTTTGAATTTCATTAAATAACAATAGCATAATCCAAGATCACTGAGAAATACACAATCACAAGAGACACATCATTTATCCTGGGAAACCCTCTAGGGGAAGAAAACCTAGCAAAACTTCCTTAATATAGATAGCCAATAGAATTCCAAGAGATCTCTATGCTAATACAGAAAGTCCTCTCCAAGATATGCGCCACTGTCTCTTCTCCTTTGCCGGTAACAGATCATAACTTGTCTCTCAAGCTAAGCAAGTGAGTTATGTCCAAATGAGGCGCTAGCCTCCTTTATTTATACAAGTCTGGCACGTGTGAAGTGTCTCTTCACTGGCAGGGCCGACTTCTCAAAGAGAGTGGGTAAACCCACCTTTATTATATTTATGGGTCTCTTTATTAACTGCTGGGGCCGACTTCTTATTCTACCTATTACAATTGTCTTTTGACAAATCCGCAAAATTTGGTCCTATTACAATAACCAACATGATCAATCCTCAATGGGGATTGATCCTATGAATAATATATCAATAATAATAAGAATACTCTTTGCAGTTACAATATTTCAACAAGTACATGTCATCGGGTCTTTTCTTATGAGGTAGTCAATGTCGCTATTTTCCAGTGCATCGGTTTTTTTTTACGTTTCCTGTTCTTATGCAGGTCAGATACCACAACCACCAATGGATCACAGCAATGCTCTGCACTTGTAAATGTGACGAAAAATGTTGTCGGGCCTAATTGTCGGATCATTGCAAAAATATTTTTTTTGTTTTGTTGCAAATAGTCAGGAGAGGTGCAGATGTTTTTGAAATCTATGTATCCAATATCAAATTTCAAATTTTTTTCTAGGTTAACTTTGTACTTTGCATCCTTCGCAAACAACTTTCTTCCTTGTAACTGGCCTTTTCTTATTTAGACCCACATGCAGAACAAAACTTGCTCTATTATTATGCGCATTGTCTTGAAAAACAAATTTGTTATGTGACAGGAGAAGCAACCGCTTGAATGTAGAAGCTCCCATTGGACTATTTTATGATAACTGAATCGTTCTGTAATATCAGTGCCACGTGGATCTCCATAGAAGAGTGTTGGAAAGTTCATTTCCTCAGCGAATTTGTCCTTGAATATTCCAAGTGGACACTGCCCCTCGACAGGTGCAATTTCGACAATTTTGTCTTGCAAGTCACGAATGCACTGTGCATCAGTGAATCCATGCACCATTGTTTCAGCAACTGTTTCATTGTCCGATTCATCACTTGCATAAAAATCACTAGAATTTTCAAGAGTATCTGCAGAGTTGCCATGTTCGTCTGCGAGAACACTATTCCAGTTGGCATTTATACAAATGTTCTCTGCTTTGTAAAGGGCTCTGGAACATAATTCCTTTAATGCTTTCATAACAGCATGCACACACACTTTGCCTGTCTGATAGGTATTTTTGTATCGCAAGCGTCTTTTCAGAGCCACAATGATTGTAATTGTATTGTTAATAGATTGTGGCAACACTTTTTGCACAACATCTAGCTGAACAAGCACATTAATAATTGATCATGTTAAGCCCATCTGGGGTCGTTTATAGCCCCAAGGTCTAATTTGGGAAAATGCAATTCGTAGAGACACAAGTCTCTCCTCGAGTTCCGTAAGTGCACTTACATCTGCTAGTGTTGTATTACATCTTATTCGGTCAGGGATTGCAAACTGTGGTAGTTTTCCATTTTCAAGTGATCGTTTGCATGGAAGACAAACTTTTGCACTGGAAAATGGTTTATTCTGGGCTGTCAAACGGAGATATTTCTGCTTGCAAATCAGGTGTGAAAGACTTACTATTTTTTGAAAAATTCAATTGTTCACAAATTGCACATGTAATGGAAGGAGTGTCTTTCATTTGTTTCATGTAGTTTTGTCTATTGGGTATGTGTTATATTCTTTGCATGAGTAGTAGTGTTTGAGCGTCTACATCGGGCATGCAGGGGGGTTGGAGGGGGGGTGCAGGGGGGCGGAGCCCCCCGCGTAGGGGTTCGGGGGTAGCGCCCCTGAAAAAAAATTTCGCACCGGGACGACATATTACCGGGACCACATGATATTTAGGTGGTTTTTTGGCACATGGTTTTTTGCCGATGGTTTTCTATATCTGGTTAAGGAATTAGGGTTTTGGACTAATCCAGGTCATTGGGTTAGGGTTTTGGATGTTGTTGGCTCCTATATGTATATTGTATTGTAAACAATGTAACATAATGTATGAATATAATATATGTTGGTTTTCCCGGTTTGGGTTTCCAGGGGAAAAAATCTCTGTGTAATGTTTGCATTCGCCATTGTATCTTTTCTATTCTTTTCTGAATATTTGTTTACAGTAGACATTGTACAAGGTTAGAATTTACATTGTCTTGCATTTTTCTTTCGCAGGGAAGTATTCGTAGAAATTGTTTCCTGGTTTTCATTGCTACTACTGCATGGTGTTGCTTGTAGATCACAAAGTCGTACAGTTGCATCACCATTCTGGGATATGCAATCGCACCTGTTTATGCTTTGTTCTGCACAAACAAATTTCTTTACATTGTGATATGTGAGTTTCTCTCTAAAAGGAAGTGTAGCAATGTATTTTTTTCTCTCGCGCATGACCTTTTTCAAGTTGTGGTAACTTAGTCTACATTTCTTGCCCAAGGGCGGGATGAGCTAGTGGCAACTGGGATAAATTTCACTTTCACCCAGTTTATGAGAAACTACTTTACGTTTTTTGTTCAAGGCCTCTATGACCTTATCAGAAGTCGGGTGAATTTGATGAATAATTTTTTTCAAATTGTGATAACTTACTCTACGTTTTTTGTCTGAGCGGTCTATGGCCTCATCACAACTGTCATGAATTTTACGCATGTTTTTTTTGTTCAAGCCCTGTTTGCCCATATCGCAGCTGGGAAGACTTTCATTTTCACAAAAAAACATTCCACGTCTATGCAAATTCGATGTCGTTTGGGTGGCATGGACAGTCAACCCTAAACTATCGATATGTGCAAGCAAAGGTTCATAATGGATATGTGTTGTATCTATTTTCAACGAAAGGATGTCAATTGTTTGATCAGAATTCAAATCAATAACCCAGGAATGGACAGTGGCATATGTCAAGGGCAACCACACCTGGATATTAACCCTGAATATGACAGACAACCATTGCAAGCAGAATCTGCAACCCTCCATACGCCCTTTTTCATATGGAAGCACCATGTTCACAAGGTATTCCTGCCAACTTCCAACTGCTAGCATATTTTCTACGAGATATGGGCAAAGGCGTTGATGCAAGCACCAAAGATGCAATATGGATTGTCAGATGCAGTTTTATTGAATAGTAGATATCTTGTTTTTCTTGTCAATGACCAAATGAAAACTAATGTATTCAGTCAGTTAGACAGCCATCGTATACAAAATGTATCTCCCCAAAGTCCCCTCTCATGCGAAGGCAGAACTGGAGATGCAGACAACCGCATTTTTGAAAAATACGTAGTGACATCTTGTATTCCATGCAACTGCCGAAGAAAATCAAATTCCAATTCGTATTCATAGGACTGCAAAGCCTCAGCATCGCCATTTTTAAAACATGTCAAGAAATAATCTATCAATCCATTGTGTAGCTCGGTCGACGAATAGCGGAAATGCAATAGAACCTGAAATGTATCAAAAAGGCAATCCCCAATAGTATACGAGAATGCATCCAATCTAAAAAGCGCATTGCTATGCAAAACCACGTCAACGTTGTCATGTACAATGGATTGTGCAACTATTTCGTACAACTCAACATCTATTACCTCGTTCATCTCTTCAACTATCACTTTGAAGCTATTTGTTACATAGTTTCACTTTCTATGAAAACAAAGAAAAGCAAGAGAAAAAAATAAAAGGTAGCAAAATAGAAAAAAAAAACAAAGCAGGGCACCAATTCTCGTATGTATCTTTGAACCTTCTTCTTCTCAACTTCAATCCCCCCTAGTCCCCATAGCAGATGAGAAGAAAACAGAGAAATAAATAAAACAATAACTTTACTCAACAGAAATAGAACAGGTAGACGTAGTGTTCCCACCCACAGAATGAAAGCATACCCTGTGTACAGACCCCACCCGATGGTTCCCTCTTCTGATGGCTCCCAACTACTTTTTGTAAATCCCTCTGCATTGCAAGACGCATGCTTTCCAGGAACAGAAACTAAGAGCACAGACAAAGATGGTGGGACTCCCACCATTGAAAAACAACAACAACAGGGAAACTTACCCGTCAACAAAGAACGACAAGAGCTCAGCCCCAAAAACTGCAAACCACAACAACAGGTCCAACAACTTGCAAAGTTGAAAAACAACCACGAAGAGCTCGAACTGCAATTGCAGGACCTCAACTTTGCAAAGTTGAATCAAACAAGAACCAGAACCATGGAACGAAGCACCAAACAAGGATCAAACACTCGAGCAGCGATGTCGACCATGAACGAAACTATATTGCAACCCATCTGTACAATACTCATTTAACACTGCCAGAACTGTTAGGTAAACAGTTAAGATTGTTAGGATCGTCGAAGGGCATAGGCCTGTGCAAGCATTTAAGAAAACATGCAGCGTGGCAAATATGTTCTCTCGAAGCACACAACAATAAAGAAAAAATCAGACATAGTAATATGGTAGAGAATGTATTCTACCCAGCAGAAAATGCTAAGGGAGACATTCAAACTAATGTGAGCATTAATCCACCATCGACCAATGCATAGTAAAATATATAATTCAAAAAGACCATATACTACCAAATACTTTGGACAGGTCAAGATATTTATCATTGGGAATAGCGAAGGCTGCAATAAGACCTCCAATCCTTTGTCCAATCAGATCTTGACAAACATGATACTTTTTATTATATTAAAATTGATGTCTTCACTCCCTTTGTTCCAACAATAGACAATATAAAAATATTTATGGTCAATGCACAATCTAATACCAGGTCAACAATTTATTGATCACTATAGTTCCTATAACTAGCACAGCCACATAATTGTGGCTGATCAACGCCGAAAGGTTGATAAGATGAAAAGAATCCTTAAAAGAATATATTAAATTTTATTATTGATTAACAAATAAACGGTTGGGCTTCATTTATCTGGTGTTAATATTTTAATTTTTGTTAATCTCTTAGGTGGCAATCAGTGAGCTATCAAAGTAATTTTTAAATATGATTAGGTAAATGTAAAAAAATAAACACATAAACGGATGTCTTTATAATAGCTAGGAAGTTAATGATTGAAATCACAGCCATTTATTTTGTGTGACTACTAAGAATATTCCAACCATATTTAATCATGTCCATAGAAAACTTATTAAGCACTAAACCTCTATTAAATCTGCCCATTATCAATAGGTATATGCCTTTCGCGTAACAAAAACTAATAATATATTATTATGCAAAATTACAACAAAACACAAAATGTATATATTCTTTAAATCAACTAACCACAAAACAAAATGTGTATATTCCTTAAATCAACTAACCACAAAACAAAATGTGTATATTCCATAGAAATACACAATTCATGTGATACATGAATACACCCATCACCGGCCGACCGAATGTTTCGGTATACGCAGGGCCCAACTCCCATCACATACAGCTCACTCAAATGACAAAAATGGTAAATTGTGTAAAATTACAGCTAATCAACTAACAACGAAACAAAATGTGTATATCTGTTAAATCAACCAACAACCAAAAACAAATGTGTATATACGGTAGAAATACACAACTCTAACCAAAAACAAGTGTGTATATACCGTAGAAATACACAACTCGTGTGACACATAAATGCAACCCATCGCATCACCGCCAGCTCCGAAAGTTTCGGTATACGCAAGCACAAATTGCCACCATATATATCTCATTCAAAGGGCAAAGAACAAAGACGACAAAATGCTCAATAAAATGACAAAGAACTAAAAAGACAAAATGGAAAGTTTCCGTATACGCAAGCACAAATTGCCACCATATATATCTCATTTAAATGGCAAAGAACAAAGAAGACAAAATGCTCATTAAAATGACAAAGAACAAAAAAAGACAAAATGTGTTATATTCGTAGAAATGGGGGAGGAAATTATGCATAACGCGGGAAGTTCCATTATTAGTAATTTTGAATGTTTTGGTACAAGTAGGACCAATTCTTATCATATATATTTTATTTAGATAAAATGTATATATTTTTAGTAATGGAGAGAAAATTATGCACTAACAATAATGGATAGTTATTGTGTTATTTTGGGTAGTGTATTATTTTTTTCTATTTATTGGATACCACATTATTTTATTTATGGTACAACTTTTGGGTGTTGCCACATTATTTATGGTAATATGTATGGTTAAGTAATACATATTAGTTGTCACATAAATAGGGTAAATATTAGTTTTTTGTTTTTTTTTTATATATACTTATATTATTTATTACAAAAGTTGTCTTTTTTTACAAAAGTTGTCTGACAATTACTTCCCTCTTACATCATTGCTTCTTACATCATTCTTTTTTACATCATTGTTGTTAAAACAAAATTGTCCATCAAATAATAGAGTTTTTAATCAAAAACAAAACTGGTGGTATAATTGAGCAAGCATTATCCATCATGAACTAAGTTAATGATTGGCTTAGTGCATTACATCCATCTTAAATGGATGTAATGAACTAAACCAATTATTGACTTAATACATGGTAGATAATATTTGCCATATAATTATTATCCTATCTGATGATATAAATGTTGTCAATCAAAACAATACTACATCAAACTTTTTTCATATAAATGCTTTTACAACAAATAGATTTATATTTTAACTTATCATCTTTAAATTATACACAGTTACAAATTCTTCTTATTTACTTCATAAATATATTATCATCTTTCAAATCATACACAGTTAGTTACAAGATGTTCTTATTTACTTCATAAATATATTATCTGATAGACATTCTTTCAAATCTTTCTATTTGCTTTCCTTTACTAAATGCTTTTACAACAAATAGATTTATATTTTAACTTATCATCTTTAAATTATACACAATTACAAATTCTTCTTATTTACTTCATAAATATATTATCATCTTTCAAATCATACACAGTTAGTTACAAGATGTTCTTATTTATGTCATAAATATATTATCTGATAGACATTCTTTCAAATCTTTCTATTTGCTTTCCTTTACTAAATTCTTTTACAACAAATAGATTTATATTTTAACTTATCATTTATACACAGTTACAAATTCTTCTTATTTACTTCATAAATATATTATCATCTTTCAAATCATACACAGTTAGTTACAAGATATTCTTATTTACTTCATAAATATATTATCTGATAGACATTCTTTCGAATCTTTCTATTTGCTTTCCTTTACCCACTGCATATTAGTTGACACAGAAATACACACTCATCGAGGAACCCAAACAATCTGGACTTATGCAAACACCCAACTCTCATCGCAGACGTATCATTCAAAGATAGCGATCGTGAGCCTATATAACATCAAGCAATGGTTCTTCTATCACATGAATCGCAGAGCGTGGCCTTATGATAAACAGTGTTGAATTAGCTGAAGTTATGGCTCAGATCTCTAAATCTCTGTCACGGCCGGCCAATTGGAACAAAGAATCATCCATTGTCTCTCATATTCATGGAAATATGAGGGACGATGGTTTGATACAATCTCTGAGCTCGCCTTATGGGGTGAGACGATTAATCACTGAGTGTGTGTGCTTCCATCATGGCTGCTATCTCTTTTTAGTTATTTGTTTTCTGTTGTTTATTGTTACCAATAATGTCACTATCTTTGTCATTTCTTCAGGCACCTGCATATCGTGAACGCGCTGAAAAGCTTATTGAAGAAATCAAACATTTACTTTTCCGTTACATGGAAGATCGCTGCAATGATGATTTAATCAAACGTGCTCAGATCGTTGACATGGTCAGTGTCTCGGAATTGATCGACACTTTCAACACGAACTACGTGGAGCTCTGGATTGCCTTTACAGGTTAAGCCTGCATATACACATCACTGAATGTAATTTAGTTTAGATACAAATTGATGCCTCACATATAGTTGCTGATGAACAGATGTTGAAACGAAAGAGGCATCGGAGTGGGATCGGGAGATTCCCTCATCAAAGATCTCAACGCCACAGCTTTAGGATTTCGGGTTCTCCGACTGCATCAATACAACGTATCTTCAGGTGGTAGATGCAGTTGATATAGATTTATGCATCTGGATTATGCAGTAATTTGATTATACGTTGCCCTGAACCTGAACAGGTGTCTTGGAGAATTTCAAGGATGAAAATGGGCAGTTCTTCTGCAATTCCACTGGTGAGCAAGAAGAAAATAAACGAGTCAGAAGCATGTTGTCACTATTGCGAGCTTCAAGCATTTCATTTCCCGGAGAGAAAGTTATGGATGAGGCAAAGGCCTTGGCAACAGATTATCTAAACCGATTTTTAACAGAACGGAGTGTCACTGACGTCGAGCAAAGCCTTTTGAGAGAGGTAAACAATAAAAACTGTGCATATATATTCTCGATATCAGCAAAAGTTGAAGTTTGATCCATTTGGTTGCTATTCTCCATCTAGGTGAAATACGCGTTGGAGTTTCCATGGCATTGTAGCGTGCCAAGATCGGAGGCCAGGAGTTTTATCGAAATATATGGACAAAACTATTAGTGGTTCCAAGTATATCTTTTTAATTATGTCGAAAGGAGTACATCTATTGATAATGGGCAGATTTAATAGGGGTTTAGTGTTTAATAAGTTTTCTATGGACAGGATTAAATATGGCTGGAATATTCTTAGTAGTCACACAAAATAAATGGCTGTGATTTCAATCATTAACTTTTTAGCTATTATAAAGACATCCGTTTATGTGTTTACTTTTTTACATTTACCTAATCATATTTAAAAATTACTTTGATAGCTAACTATTGCCACGTAAATGATTAACATAAATTAAAATATTAACACCAAATAAATGAAGCTCAACCATTTATTTATTAAACAATAATAAAATTTAATATATTCTTTTAAGGATTCTTTTAATCTTATCAACCCTTCAACGTTAATCAGCCACAATTATGTGGCTGTGCTAGTAATACAATATTTGAATTAATCTTGAGCTTCAATTCGTTATGTACGCACTAATCTCTTTGCCGCCTATTTTTTAGGTCGATTATGAACAAAAAAGATTTTAGAGTTGGCTAAATTGGACTTCAATATTCTCCAATCCACACATCAGAAAGACTTACAGCTTATCTCAAGGTCGTACCTCCACATTCCGATAGATAATGTTCTTCGTTAGTTGAGATTGAGATTTCAAAGTTTGGGAGATTATTATAAATGACTCAATTTTGCTGTATTATTATTACATGCACAGATGGTTGACAGACTCAGATATAGCGCAGCTGGATTTCTATCGGAAGCGTCACGTGGAACTTTTCTTTTGGGTGGCTACAGGCGCGTTCGAACCCGAGTTTTCTTCCAGCAGAATTGCCTTCACTAAAGTTGGTACAATGGTTACTTTTCTAGATGACATATATGATACTCACGGAAAGTTGGACGAACTCAAAATCTTTACAGAGGCAGTGAAACGGTAAGTTCG